>ML359793.1:0-48855 GCA_005239505.1 Nicotiana paniculata
TGAGGAATATGACAAAGCATATCCCATCTCCAAGCCTCCTATAAATAGACCTTCCCTTTAGACTATTAAGGACCTTCTATTTTTTGGAAAAACTTTGGACACTCTGAAAAAGACTCTATTCTAGCTGCTGAAAAAGACATAAATACTTCCCATTCGAAAACAAAAGGTTCCCAAAAGAAAAGTATTATTTGAAAAGAAAAAATCTGATTTCCTNAAAAACCCTAGATTAAAGAAGTTAGCTAAATAAATTCATAAGAGTCAAACCTAAAATAACTTGCATAATTAAACTACAAATTAATGAAGAAAATCTGTACAAGTTGATGTCTTGTCGTTCAAATCCCTTCTCTCCTCTTCGAATCTCCACTAAGTTTTATTTTTGGGGTCTATTTATAAGTTTAGGACAAACCCTAAACGTGTAAAAGACTTCTATTTCAACCGGGAAACACTTAAACTCGTCAAAACTCTAAATTAACCAGAACCAGGAGACCAGACGTTTTGGCTCTAAGGCCTAGATAAGGCCAGGCCAGGCCTGGCTTTAGGAGGCAAACGCATGGATAAGGCTAGGGTGTTCCCTCTTTGCCTCTCATGCGTATTTTCGACGTATTTGCATCCATTTAGCTTGGTTTCCATCTCCAATTCACCTACACATGAAATAAACTCCATTAAGCACATAAAAAGTGTATTTTTATCATTAATGCGCATAAACTGTAAGGCATATAACATGTTAAATTATGAATTCTAGTCTCGCATCAATGGCCATCGCATTATCCAATTGATCCATGTTTGGCAACGGGAAAGAGACTTTGGGGAATGCCTTATTCAAATCTTTATAGTATACACACTTTCTAAATGTTTTATTCTTTTTGGGTACTACAACTATGTTGGCTTACCATTCTAGATATTTTACCTCCCAGATCGAACCAATATTGAGTAGTCGTGTTACCTCTTCTTTAATAAACAGGTTCTTACCTCAAATATTGAGCATTTCTTTTGCCTTACAAGCAAGAAGTTTGGATCCAAGCTTAACTTATGGACCGCTACCTCCAATGGGATACCTTTCATATCTGAGTGCAACCACGCAAAGAAGTCAACGTTAGCATTAAGAAATTTCTAAAATCTAACTTGAGCTCAAGATTTAGCTCGGTTCACAAATTAAACTTCCTTTCCATAAACTCCTCGAACAAAGCCACTTTCTTGAGTTCTTCAGCGGCCAACTTGGTCGCATCCGTCTACTCTGGTGCCTGAAAATATCTCAGAACCTGATAGGAATCTGATGATTACTCGCCTTTATCATCTTCATTTGGAAAGGAAGAATAAATTGGTTCCTATAATTTCCATTTTTTGGACTCTTTCCCTTGCTGTTGGAAACGGTCGACGCGTTCATCTCCTTGCCGCTGGTTGGTCTCCTCTTATTTGTTTGATCCCCTTATGTGTTAGAAACTTCAATAATTGATGATATGTTGAGGGCACGGACTTTATCTCGTGTAATCATGGCTTTTTGAGGATTATGTTGTAGCCCATATCACCATCTACTACTTCGAATAAGGTGGTCTTCGTAACTTCTTCGGCATGTGTGGGCAGCAAAATCTTTCCTTGGTTTGTTACACTTGTCAGACTGAAACCGGCTAGGAGCTTTGTCTCCATATTGATGTTCCCGGTTAACTTCGCTTGTTCTAGAACCTTTATGATATTGACTAAACTTCCTTGATCAACAAAATCAATCCTGATTTTTAATTCTAAAACATTGATAGAGATTACCAAAGCATCATTTGTGGTAGAAGAAGTCCATCGGCGTCCTCCTCCGTGAAGGTGATGTCATCTTTCGAAACTTCCCAGACTCTCTTGTTATGAGTCACCAATATTTTCATTTCCATCGCCGCCAAAAAAGTTACCTCATTGACTTCGTTTTCACTAAAGATCATGTTAATGGTTATCTGAGGTGATCTTGCTTCTGCTTTCGATGACTTTACATTGTCCTAGCTCCTACAATAATTTTTATCGGCGCGATCACTTAATAATTCTCTAAGATGGTCATTTTTTAACAATGTCGCCACCTCCTCCCGAAAATGATGGTAGCCCCCAGTTCTATGGTTGCGAGTCCCATGGTATTCACACCATAAACGGGGATCCCTCTAGCTAGGATCCGATCAGATTGACTTCACGAACTAGGCTTGTTTGATATTTCTCATAGCCAACACCAATTCTACCAGACTGATGTTAAAGTTGTAATATGATAAATTGGGATATGCGGAATCTCGAAACTTGTCACGGCCCCATTTTTCCAATCTTAGGATGTTGTGATGGAACATAGTCTCTAAGACTAGGTAAGCCTAACATTTAATAATAACTCAACAATAATAATCAACGGGAATACTGAAACAGAACTAACATAGCTCATACAGTCTTCCAAAACAGAATCTCAACAACAACTTTTCCAAAACCGGTGGAACTGAGTCATAAGCTCTATTGAGTAAACTAAATTATCTATTACAAGTCTATCTGAATGGAAAATACAACAGAAATGGAAGATAAGGGAAGGTGACTTTGAGTCCTACGGACGCCGAGCAGGTATACCTGGAAGTCTCTAGAAAGCAACTAACAGTAGATCACTAATGTCCAGCACGAGCAGATGTACCTGGATCTGCACAAAAAGATGTGCAGAAGCATAGTATGAGTACACTACAACGATACCGAGTAAGTATCAAGCCTAACCTCGCTGGAGTAGTGACAAGGCCAGGTCAAGACACCTACTAGGACATAATAAACAGAATGAAAATATAATAAGAAGAAGTAATGGAAAACGGAGAAATAAGTAATATGAAGCAAGTTAATAATAATGAAAGGATCATAAGCATAGAGATAACATAAATGAAGAAATTGAAAAGGACCAAGATGGTCATATACGGACAATAACCGATGGAACAAGGAAGAACAAAACAACAAGAAGTGTTCCCACCAATAAATCTTTGCAACGTGAGATAAACATCAAGAATCATAATGAGGTACCGACTATTGTACAATAAGAACCACAACCAAGGTACCACCTTGTATTAACATTTTTAAATTTCAATCACAATCTTTCCTCATACCACCTCGTGATCCTTACATTTAAATAGTTTTGAAAATATTTTTCTCGAAATAGCTACACGTACTTTATCCCACCTTATGACGCCACGTGGCTTCGGGTAATTCCCTTACAAGTAACATGCACATAAGTCCCAATTTATGTTGTCGCATGCACATTAACCCCTATCCTTATACCGCTTCATGAGCATCAATATCACATCACAATAATAACTCACACTACAAGTGCACATATGTCACAACTTGTCAATAATAAACAATATCATTTTTTCAACAACAATAGATCTTGGATCAACCACAATGTGTACAAGAATATCAACAAATAAAAAAGATATCTCAACAATTAACACTTCACCTCAATGTGATAACGTCTTTCACAACCTCAACACCAATAACCCAACAATGAGAAATATAATGTGTAACCACTGTACTAAACAAGAATAACTCACAATGGAAGAGATCACATATATCAATGACTTCAAATAAGGATAATCAACAATGAAGGAGATAGCATGTAACAGTGACTTCAAATAAGTATAATCAACAATGAAAGAGATAATGTGTAACAATGACTTCAAATAAGGATAATCAATGATGAAACAGATAGCATGCAAAAATGAAAGAGGCAACAACTTCAACCAAAACATAAGAGCAAAATATCAAGTAAGATGTAAAACAAGTGTTAACAAAGTCATCTAAGGCATGTAAGGATAGACTAACACAAGTCATTTAAGGCATGGTATGACAATTCAATTAAAGCATGGAATGAGTCTAAGTAGCGTAATCCAGAAAAATACCACATATAACTCGTGTACCCACTCGTCACCTTGTGTACACGGCTTTCACATAGCACCAGATGACACAATCAATCCAATCCTAAGGGGTAGTTCCCCTAACAAATTTAGGTAAGATACTTACCTCAACTAGGCCAATTTAACCCTCGAAAATAGTTTTCCCCCTAAAATTCACCTCCACGCGGGAAATCGACTTAATATCATCAAACAATGCAAGGGAAATAAATTACAATATATAAAGTTATGATCTTTACACTTTTTTCAAAAAGTCAACAAAAGTCAACTCGAATCTCGTCAATCAAAACCCGGGTCCAAGGGTAGAGTCAGACCAACCCTAACCCCACGAGGTCATATATGTGATTAGCTTCAATATTCGAGTCCAAATCGACTCTCAAAACTCAAATTCTTATTTTTCAAAAATTTGATAAAGTTTCACAAATTTTCACTTTGATTCACATGATTTTGATGTTAAAGTCTAAAATATATTGATGGAATATAGTGTGAAATAGATTAGAATCACTTACCCAAAGTTTATATATGAAAATCCCCTCTCCAAATCGCCTCCTACGTAGCTAGGGTTCGAAAATGAGAGAATATGAGATGAAATCCCGAGTTTCTAACACTTTGTTTAGTTGCAAATATTGGAATTGTGACACTGGATTCACAATTGCGAAGAAAAGCTCGCAATTGCAGCATTGACAACTTAGGGAAATTCTCGCAAAATGCGAAGATGGATTCGCAAATGCATAGGGCCGACTTAAAGAAATACTCAGTCATAAAAAAAATTAATTTAGCTTTTACCTGGGGCTGATGGCAGAGGGCCTGTCACGTTGCGACCTCGGAGAGCGCGACCAGCGCTCGACCGAGTGAACCCGGTCGGGCAAGCCTGTTAGACACTTCCTATCCAGTCCACTTATGATCAAGAGAAGGAGCGTTACCATTACTTAAACAGTGTAAAGATCATATACATTAACATTACTAATTCATTTCTTTTCATTTTGCTACGTCATAGTTAAATTCCAAAAATACATACACTTTACGATTTAGTGGAACAAAAGTCCAAAACACACATTGTTGATACCCAATTTTTCCCTATATTACTTTCAAAATGAATATATATTTTTAAAACAATCCATGAGCATCAATTAATATTTTTTAATAATTTTTTGTAATTTTAAAGGATTTTTATTTAATTTATTCCATCATTTTATCATCTAAATAATTACTAATTGCATCACAAATAATTTTATAATAATTTTATTGCTTAATTCAATCATTTTATGTCTATATTAAGTTTTAATTATTTTATGCATAATCATATTTACACATTCAGGTTATAATTGTAAAAATTTTACAATAATAGCCCATGTGTGCATAATTACTTTATTTTTACATGAAAATGACTTCTTTATATATTTATAATATTAAGTAATTATTTTAAATCATTTTCATACATAAATATCTTTTTCATCATTTATTAACTATTTTTATAAATTATTTTATCAATCTAAATGGGTATTTAAAATATAGCCCCTTTCAATTAATTTTTCGCACCCAATTACTCAGCCTAACACCTAAAATGCGTAAGCCAATTACCCAGCCCAATTATTAACCCAATACCCTGATCCAATAACCCATAACCCGCCCAGCCAAAATCAATCCTGGTCGTTGATCTCAGAAGATCAACGTTCCAGGATTCATTTTCCTTTTTTAATACACCAAACGACCTAAACCCTACCCATTTCCACAAATCCGCCGCCCTTGGAACCCCTTCCCTCCTCTCTTCTCTCTCACCCCCTTCTAACCCTAGCCCGTTGTCACCGTTATTCCCCTCGATTCATGGTTTCCTTCTTCTATTTCAAGTCTTACCTGGCCTCATCTCGCTACTGGTGTTGTCATTATCATACTACTTGAGGCTAGTCTCAAGAGATTCAAACTAGATTTGGTTCAAACGTCTCATGTTCTCGACTAATCTGTCTGTATTCACCCATATCTGTGAGTACTATCATTTTTGTATTTTTATGGCTTCAAATCTCTGGTTCAAACCAGACTCTGTTTATTTTTTTATATAAACTTAACTATTTCTGGCTAAATCAGTTCAAATCTCTTTAGATATGAAGTGTTTTGAGTTTGTTTGGTATTTTTCCTTTAAGATTTTTTCTGTTTTTACTACTGTTGTCAACCGATTTCATTCTTTTATAAAGCTAGGGTTTAGTTCTAAGAGATTTCTGCAAAAATGTCTTAACGTTTAAGTTTTATACTCTGGTCTTCTTCTTTGCTTTTCCGAATGATCTTACTGGAGTTTCATCTCTATGGCCTTACACCTTAGGGTTTTCAATTATTTGACTGTTGGTTATAGTGTTTTTCCCATTTACCTAGCTTTGTTAGTTAAGGTATTAATTGATTTACTTGCCTAATAAGGGTTTGAAATTGTGCTTTCCTTTAAAATCGATATTCCTTATTGGATTTTTACTTATTCTTTCCTTGTGTGTGATTAATAATTGATACTACTTGCCTTATTTCCTTTACCGGCCTGATTTCTTGGCTTTGATTAATTGGGGCTGACTTATAATTGATCTCTGAACCTACTTCTTACCTTATTTATCCCTAATCTTGTCTGCTGATTTATTCCGTGAAAGATGCTCCTTAATTTACGTTATACTTACTGTTAATTGAATCCCATTAACCCTAATTGATTGATTCTGCATACCTTAACTTATTTGGTTTTACTCTACTATATGCTACTCTGATTTCTGCACTCTTTAGCCGGCTGGAAACAAGGATAAACGCTCTGGATCCAAACTGCCATTATATTCCTGTTTACTTTCTTCCTAACTAGTATGTCGTAACTCATATTATTTTGTTAAGTTCCATGTGCTTATATGATTAGTTTATTTCAACCTTAGCGTGCTTCTGTCTGATATATGATTCATGCTTACTTATTTCTAAACTAGTATGCTTTAGTTCCTGCTACCCTGTCATGTCCCATGTGTTTGTTTGGTTAGTTGTTTCAAACTTCAGCTAGTGATAATTAATCTTCAGTAATGTGAAATCTCGTTCGATTCAGTTGTATGTTCCCTATTTTGAACATGTTTAGATATTGCAAGCATGTGTGGTCATTTCTGTTAATCCTTGCTCCTGTGACTACTTTAAGTACTGGTCTGAGTATTTAGTTTGAATAAACACCAATTTCATGAACATGGTGCTAAAATTGAATTTTGCCTGCCTGGTTGCACCATGTAGTTTGAATTTGTTTGCTCCTAAAAAATAAAAGTATTTTCTAAAACTGTCTCCCTACCCCTTATATACCATTTTCAAACTTCTACTCTTAGTTATCTAGGTTCTTACACACCCCCCCCCCCCCCCCCCAATATGAGCACTGCCTAGGGTCCTTGAGACTTCTCAGAACTCTGACACATTAGGGTTGGTCTTCCAATCTTTTATGAATTGTTTTCTAAGTGAGGTTCTGGTGTGAGCATTGCCCGAGGTCCCTGAGGCCCTTGGGAACTTTGACACATTAGCAACCTAATTTTGTGTATCATGGATGGACCACCTGTATACTTCAGACTAGCGTTGCTTGAAGGCCTGGTTTCCAGGTTAATATTGGGCATGCTAAGGCTCCCTCTAGTGTAATGATTTTTACTATGTAATTTATTCATTATTGAGCTAATAAATTTTCCTGGAAATTTGCTTTAAAAATTCTGCCCCAACGTGATTAATACATATCATGCCTATATGAAATAAAAATCAGTTTCAACTTAGATACGGTTCCTACAGGAATACCATGCCTATAGGATTCTGTTCTGGTTATCACTTACGCAAACCTGTAGGTTTATTAAGAATTCTGGGCCTAAAACTGTGATCTATTGCTGCTTGAAACTTGCCCAGATTCAGAACTTAATCAAAATCAGTAGGCAAATTGATAGGTCCCGATGCTCGCCTTAAAAAACTGCTTCTCTACATTATGCTTCTACTCATCTAGATATCCTGCCTATAGGATCCTAAATTTATTAAATTTGCTGATTGAACTGTTTGCATTTGTTGACTATTTATGGAGGTTAACATGAGCCTTTAGTTGCTCTCCTGTGACAGTCCTATTTGAATTTTGTTTGTCTCCTAGATTTTTCTCAGTTTTAGCAACCTGGGTCAGTTTAGAACCACTAAATAGAGGTCCTAAACACCTCCAGGACCATAGGAAAGGGACGGGTAGTGCACGCATAAGGCCCGAGTTAGAAGCTACTAGAACACTTAAGTAACAACTGAAAGATAGTAATTCGGTAGTAAAGGAGATGATAACCTGCGCGCTAATTCTATGTGTAGCACCCCACCTGTATTGCATGGAAATGATCTTATAAGCTAAAAACATAGGACCCCTTTAATTCCTATTTTAAAATAATAGTTGTCTAAATTGCTTTATTTTCCTTTAAAGACTAATTTGCTTAATTAAGTTCGGTTGGGACCGACCGTTGTGGGCCTCGAGGGGTGCCTAACACCTTCCTCCCAAGGTAATTTCGAGCCCTTACCCAATCTAGGATGACGCAAACTAGTTTCATGAGTTAATTACTCTAGGTGCCCTAACGCACCTTAATCCATTAGGTGGAAACTCTTCAAATCCCATATCCCATCCCAAAAGGAAGGGAGTTGTCTCATAAATGTCGAAACCCGTTTCACGAGAAAAAGGGGGCGCGACAGCATGGAGACTCCGCTGGGGATAACCCTTAGGATCCTACCATAACGAACCTGATTTTTGTGAATTAGTCTTTAAGCATGCTTTATTTTGTTAATACCTGCACACCTTTTCCCTTTCCCACTTTATGTGAATTTATTTGCCTATATTTTTAAGCATTTACGATTTCTCTTTCTTGTTTTATTACTCTTTATTATGGAAACTGACTTGTCTCTTTATTTTCTTTTTTATAAAAACCTTTTCAATTATTAAATACCGTATTTATTATTTTTAATGTGCAAATACGTCACAACGTGCTATTTCTTGTTGCATAAATCATGCTCAACATCATACTCCACTCGTACGTAATGAATACCATAGCAACGCTTGATGAGTGTTTGCGCTCTTCCTATGTATCATCCCTTTGAATTCGGAAAGGCTTATTTGCGGTAAAACTAGTCGATCAGTGGAGCAGTCGACGGTTTCGTGCCTTTCCCCCTCAAGTTGTATGCTTGAGGGTACCAGTCTAGACCTCTATAGAAACCTTACTCTGATTTATTCTACATGCATCATGGTCAAAATTAGCCAGGTTTAATATGTTGTCCACATAATAACCCTTTAGGGAAAGCCTTGTCCAGAAGTCCACCGGGGTTTCCATAATCCCAACGGACGCAACCATGATCTGTACATTAATTTGGAGAAATAAGTGCCAATATACTAATCACTGATGTATAAGTAGTCAAATCTGGAGGGGAAAGGGTCTAACCTTATTTGTTTTGCATAAAATGAGGCACGAAGTCCCCATGTTCGGCATGGTCCAAGGAATACCACCATTGTTGCTGGATTGGTGGGAGAACCTTTCGCCAAGCGACAAAGACCATGTGAAAAGGGTCCTCGGAAATTTACCCTCTCTATTGGACATCCAACCAAATAATATGTTGATCGAAGCGGCTACTATGTTCTGGGACGGAGAAAGGTCCTTGTTCAGTTTTGGAAACATAGAAATGACCCATCTCTTGGAGGAGATAGGGGGATTCGCTAGATTACCTTGGGACGGTCCGGGGTTATTGGTGCCGGAAAACCATACCGTTAGGGGGTTTCTGAAAATGATGGGTTTGAAAAGGAACGGAGAGTTGGAGTGCCTGAAGAAGTCCTATATACCCTTTGACTATCTCTATGAACGATATGGTCATAACAAATCCTATAGTACCTTTCATGACGAATTTTCCATCACCTCCCTAGGTTGGACTCACCGTAGGGTTTTTGTGTTCGTCGCATGCTTCCTGGGTATGATAGTGTTTCCAAGCAAAGGAGACATGATTCACACCAGACTGGCCATGGTAACTAAAACTCTAATGGAAGGAATCGAGGGGCAAGCATATCTATCGTCCCTATGATTATAGCAGACATATATCGGGCCCTGGATCACTGCCAGAAGGGATTCAAACACATCGATGGTTGCAATCTGCTGCTACAAGTTTGGTTGCTAGAACACCTCCAAAGAGGTCGATACCGCCAAGAGTTTCCACAAAGGTCGTGGAATGATCACATAGACTTTCATCACCCTAAAATGAGTCATTATAGGGAAGATTTTCAGGATGACGACATCCCATACAAATGTGAAGCTCGGCATATGTGGCACCTAAAGGTTATTGTAGAAAGGGACAACATCGAGCCAGACAGGTATCACGCATGGCATGTGGGCTTTTACCTATCATGGTTGGAAGACAGCATAGCAGGGATAGTTGAGCCGGGAATCGGTTGGGGAAACAGGGTCATAGACGAAGTTGCTGAAGTCGAAGTGAAGTACAATAAATTGCACAAAAGGGTTCATGAGTTCGAGGCCGAGCATCTGGAGCAACACAAGACTGATATGGAACTGATCAATGAATGGAGGGAAATGGCTATCAAGTCTAATGAAAGGATGGAATATCTGGAGCAGGGTCTGATGGAGTTGAAGGAGAAGACGAGGAAGAGAGTCACCAACTGCTACAATGCTGAGGGAAGCGAAAGAGGACGTCTAGCAAGGGTATACCTCCTGTTGGCCATGCGCGACCTAGGGAACCTGATCGATGAAGCCAAGAAGATCAAGCCTGAGGAAGGTCTTTCTGGGACCAAGTAGATTAGGTTTATCTGCTTTTTCAAATGTAATAAGGCCAAGTACCATTAATGACTTCTCTTGGTTAGTGTCGTTTTAGATTCATCTATTTTACATTAATGAAATGAGGCAATTATTGGCACTGAATTTCTCCGAATCAACTTGTCTCAAGGCCTACTTCGGGCACAACAAGGCTCCCAAATTAGGACGCGAATTTACATTCCCGCACTATGTGTTTAGATATTGCAAATACTCTTTTTGGAACCCTCACTGACTTGGTTACCTTTTATTTTCCTTTATTTTTTGATTATTCCCATTCCCCAAGGTTGGTTCAGGAATACTGGCATCATCAGCTTATCATACCAGATCCAGAGGCCCTCCACCTTCTCCTCCTTCAAGTGTACTGAAAGGAAAAGGGAAAGCTAAAATGGATGATATAAACGGCAACACTGCACATGTTGAGAATGTGGAAACTTCAGATAGTCGAGGCACTCAGGCCCCAAATGATTTGGTTTTACGGTTTGAGTAGAAGATACTTGAACTACAGGGTGAGCTTGAGTAGTTTCGTAACTTGGAAAATCTCTCTCTCACATTGAATGTCCCAGACACCCAGAACTGTGCACCACCTCAGAACACACCCAACAAACGCCCGTAGAATCCACCCGCACCTCACCAGTATACATCCCCTCCTAAAAATCAGCATCTCCCTACTCAATACCCACAAACCACCTATCACACTCCTCAGAACAAACCACAACCTATCCCCGAACCTCAGAACTCCACCAATGATCACCACTACACCCAAACTCCTGGAATTCACCAGAACAACCCTATATACGTAGAAACCTTACCTCATTCCACTCAACCAATCTTCTATACACCAGAATCCACCGAAAAGGACCTGCTCATCAAGAATATGGCTGAGGAGCTCAAGAAACTAATGAGCCGAGCTCAGGGTGTTGAAGGAGGAAAAGGGATTGAAGGTCTGAATTACGCGGATTTGTGCATACAGTCGGATGTGGAACTGCTGGAGGGTTACAGACCTCCCAAGTTCGAAATGTTTGATGGAATGGGCGACGCCAAGTTTCATTTGAGAACTTACTATGACAAGCTCGTGGGGTTGGAAAAGACGAAAAGATTTGCATGAAGCTGTTTATGAGAAGCCTTACTGGAGATTCACTGTCTTGGTACATAAGCCAGAATCCCAAGAAATGGGCTAATTGGGTGAGCATGGCATCAAATTTCATGGACAGGTTAAGATTCAACACAGAGAATGCACTAGATGTTTTCTCTATCCAGAATCTCAAGAAGAAGCCAATTAAGAGCTTCCGCGAGTATGCTACTCGGTGGAGGTTAGAAGAAGGGAAGGGAAGGCCGATGTTAGATGAGGATCAAATGAAAAAGTTCTTTGTCAAGGCACAGGATCCCGCTGTGGCAATGGAGAATTCATCTCAATAGGTCAATCCAAACAATACATGTGCATATCATTCCAGCATGAAGGGACACACTATTGACGAGTGTCGCACCTTGAAAGAAAAAATCCAAACACTGATTGATAATATGGTCATACAGGCAAAGGAAGTTGCACCCAATGTCCGCAACAATCCTCTCCCAGATCATAGAAATGGAGGGGTCAATGTGATAGAAACTGATGAAGAATGGGATCTCGAGGGATCAATCGGGCTTATTCGAGAAGGTGATGATCCTAAGAAACCTGTGTAATTACCCGACCGATCATTCTGTGAGATTTACCCCATTTCCCCTGTTTCTGCATTTTTTATATATCACTATCTTGTTTTTGATGTGTTGGATCAGTTGGTTTGGGTCTGGAGTGGTTATGGTGAGAGTTTAGGCATTTAGCCTTTTAAAGTAGCCTAATAGTTGAGAAAGTCAACTAAGAGTTTACTTATTGGTAAAAGACCTCGGAATACAGATTTTATGGCTCGGATAGCTTCGTTAGGTGATTTGGGACTTAGGAGTGTGTTCAGAATATTTTTGTGATGTCCGGTGTAGAATTAGGCTTGAATTAGCAAAAGTTAGTTTTTGGCGATTTTCGGTTGGCAGTGGAAAATAGGCTATCAGGGTCGGAATCGAATTTCGGAAGTTTGAACAGGTTCGTAATGTCATTTTGGATATGTCTGTAAAATTTCAGGTCAATCGTAGGTGTTTTGGTTGGTTTCGGCGTAGTTGGCGAAATTTAGAAGTTTCAAAGTTCTTAGGCTTGAATTTGATGTAAATTTGGTGTTTTCGTGTTGTTTTTGGTATTTCGAAGCCTCGACTAAGTTTGAATGATGCTACGGAATATGTTGTTATGTTTGGTTGAGGTCCCGAGGGCCTCGGGTGTGTTTCATATGATTAACGGATTGATTTTGAGTTTGGAACTTGGCATCTTTTTCTGGTTTTCTTGCAGAGACTTTTTTTCTTCGCGTTCATGGGTAGGAGGCTGCGTTCGCAAAGAGTTGTTTGGGGGAGCTGAGTTTTTGTTCTTCGCGTTCGCGATGAGAAAGATGCGAACGCGGAGGTCTGAGTGTGCTGTTCAACACGTTCGCGTTCAAGGTCACGCGTTCGCAAAGAAGAGGGGGGTGTTGGGGACCCCCAGGTGTTTTGGACTATGTGTTCGCGTGGCAGGACGCATTCGCGAAATCCTGGGGAGGCAGTGCTTCACGTTCGCAAGGTGGAGGTCGCGTCCGCATAGTTTTAATTTTGGGCTTGTTTGAAATTGTTCTATGCGAACGCGGTCATAAAGACGCGTTCGCGAAGAAGGAATTTCTGTGGCTGGGCGGAATGTTTAAAAAGCCTAAAGTGCGAATTTGGTTTCATTTCCACCATTGTTGCATGCGAAATTGAGAGCTTTTGAGAGGAATTTGAAGGGAAACCAAGGGAAATGATTTGAAGGTAAGAATTTCAACTTCATAACACCTTTACATGTCAATTCTTGAGTAATTAAACCACAAAAACATTCTGGAAATTTGATCAAGTTGGGGAAGAAGGGAATCCATTCTGGAATTGTGGGAGGATGAGGGTTCTAATGATGTAAAAATTATCGAATTCTGAGATGTGGGCCTAGGGCTCGTGTTTGGCCGAATTTCGAGAATTTTGATTATATTGATAATTTTCGATTGGGTTGTGTTCCTTGGGTATATATATTCATAATGTTAACTGGTTTTGGCTAGTTTCGAAGCAATCGGGAGCAAATTTGAGGGGCAAAATCATAGAGGACTACTGTCGTGGCACGGTAGAGGTAAGTAATGGTCTTAAATCTTGTCCTGAGGGTATGGAACCCCGGACTGTATTATTTCTCCCTAAATTTGGAATGGCGCACATGTCGGATGATGAATATATGGCGCGTATTGATTTTGGATTGGACTAGGTCCTCTCCGCGGCAACTAATGAGTTGCATATTTACTCAAAACCTTATGTTAAATTATGTTCTAAAGATTTGTGAAATACTTGGGCTATAAGCCGTGTTTGGGGCCTCGTGCCGATCTGTTTAGACCCTTTTGAGGACTTTTTACTGTTTTTTACCTCACTAGTTGTTGATGATTTTACTCGGCATCATTGTGCATACTGTTTAAATTGAAACTCAGCCTGATTTACATTACATGAGAATTAAAATGATGTTTTCGGGTCGAGTACCCTGTTTTACTACTTCGCCCGAGGGGCTTTTCGAGTGGTTCCACCGAGTGTGGCCGAGGGCCAAGAGTGATAGTGAAGTGCTAAGTGATATTAGCGCTTGGGCTGAAGGAGCCCCACCGGAGTCTGTACACACCCCCCAGTGAGCGCACCGAGTGCTAGTGACAAGTGATTGGAAGGCTTGAGTAACTGTGAGGTGCTGAGTGATTGTGAGGTGCTGAGGGATTGTGAGGCATGCCCGAGGGGCTGATTATGAAGCATGTTTTGCCTGAGGGGCTACTATGATTTTTTTACATTCATTGCATACCAAATCCTTTGTTTTAAAGTTGATAAAAATGTGCATTCTTTAAAGGACTTTTTAAGAAGTTGATTTTTAAGACATGATGATTTTGTATATCTATGTTGTACTTTTTGAAAGCAAGGTTGTGTATATCGTGACTTGATGGCATTGATTTTTATGTGTTTCCTTACTACTTAGACTTGATTTATTTTCATTACTACTGAGTTGGGGTACTCACATTACTCTTTGCACCTCTGTGTGCAGACTCAGGAGCAGATATCGAGCATTAGCTTTTATCTATATCGCAGCGGAGCCGGATCGTGGGGATATAGAGGTAACTGTTCAGTGTTCGCAGCATCTCTACTTTCCCTTCCTGTTGTATTTAGCTTTGATTCGGAGTTTAGTATCATAATATTTCATTTTGGATTATTTCACTAGATGCTCATGGCATGTTGGCTCCAGGTTTTGGGGATGGCAGTACTGTATATAAAAATTTGGCCTACTATATTAAGTAAATTTCTATATATTGTTATGAAATTCTTGAAAATTAAATGAGATTTTAAAAAAAAATGTGAACACGCGGTAGTCGGCTAGCCTAGTTCCACGACAGGCGCCATCACGGCCGGTTAGGGCTTGGGGTCGTAAAAGTTCTATAAGAGGGGGGTGTTGGGGACCCCCAGGTGTTTTGGCCTATGCGTTCGCGTGGCAAAGACGCGTTCGCGAAAGCCTGGGGAGGCAGTGCTTCGCGTTTGCAAGGTGGAAGTCGCGTCCGCATATTGTTAATTTCGGGCCTGTTCGAAATTTTTCTATGCGAAAGCGGTCATAGTGACGCGTTCGCGAAGAACGAATTTTTGTGGCTCGGCAGAATGTTTAAAAAGCCTAAAGTGCCAAACCATTGTTGCATACGAAATTGAGAGCTTTTGAGAGGAATTTGAAGGAAAATCATTTGGAGGTAAGAATTTCTACTTCATAACATGTTTCTATGTCAATTCTTGAGTAATTAAACCACAAAAAAATTCTGGAAATTTAATCAAGTTGGAGAAGAAGGGTCCATGGGAAATTTATTTTTCTTTCGAGGATTTGAGTGGGCAATTGTGGTCCGATTTTAGTGTTCTTGGTATGTATGGAATCCAGAGAGGACGACGGTTCTAATTATGTAAAAATTATCGAATACCAAGATGTGGGCCCAGGTTCGGGTTTGGCCGAATTTTGAGATTTTTGATTATATTGATAATTTTCGATTGGGTTGTGTTCCTTGAGTATATATATTGATAATGTTAACTGGTTTTGGCTAGTTTCGGAGCAATCGGGAGCCAATTTGAGGGGAAAAGGCATAGTGTACTAGTTTCGTGGCCCGGTAGAAGTAAGTAATGGTCTTAAATCTTCTCCTGAGGGTATGGAACCCCGGACTGCATTATTTCTCACTGAAATTGGAATGGCGCACATGTCGGATGACGAATATGTGGCGCGTACTAATTTTGGATTGGACTAGGTCCTCTCCGTGGCAACTAATGAGTTTCATATTTACTCAAAACCTTATGTTAAATTATGTTCTAAAGATTTGTGAAATATTTGGCTATAAGCCGTGTTTGGGGCCTCGTGCCGATCAGTTTAGACCCCTTTGAGGGCATTTTACTGTTGCTTACCTCACTAGTTGTTGATGATTTTACTCAGCATCATTGTGCATACTATTTAAATTTAAACTCAGCCTGATTTACACTACATGAGCATTAAAATGATATTTTTGGGTCGAGTACCTTGTTTTACTACTTCGCCCGAAGGGATTTTCGAGTGGTTCCACCGAGTGTGGCCGAGGGCCAAGAGTGATGGTGAGGTGATGAGTGATATTAGCGCTTGGGCTGAAGGAGCCCCTCCGGAGTCTGTACAAACCCCTAGTGAGCGCAACGAGTGTGAGTGATGAGTGATCTGAAGGCTTGAGTGACTGTGAGGTGCTATGTGATTGTGAGGTGCTGAGGAATTGTGAGGCAAGCCCGAGGGGCTGATTATGAAGCATGTTTTTCCCAAAGGGCTACTATGATTTTTCTACATTCATTGAACACACGGTAGTCGGCTAGCCTAGTTCCACGATAGACGCCATCATGGCCGGTTAGGATTTGGGGTCGTGAAAACCTGTAGTCACACTCAATCCCACTGTGGTGGGTACAGCCGCCAGTTGAAGTCGAGGTAGCCGCATTGGTTCCTTTAGAAGTAGAAGTAACACCACCTGCAGCAACACTCACTCCATTTGAAGTGGAGATGGCCACACCTTTCACTGTAATGGTGGCATCCACACCACCCTTCAGTTCCAATGTTGTACTGTGGGATTATGTGGCCGAGGCTAGAAGAAAGGAAAAGTCAAAGATAGAAGAATTCGGCGCTGCACAAGGAATGACCAGAACAGGAAGGGTTTATACACCTGAACACTTAGGAGAAACCAGTAAACAAGCTTCTAACAAACCACTCGTCATTGAGACTGGTCCAGATGACCTCTAGAGAAAGGTACGGGCAAGGGAGTACTTTGTCGTTGATCATCAGAACAAGACTGCCGCCCAAATATCCATCATGTCATTATTGTAAAATTCTAAAGCACACAGGAATGCTCTGATAAAGGTGTTGAATGAAGCATATATTCCAAATGACATCACTAGTGGAGAAATGGCCAATATGGTGGGGCAGGTACTAGAAAGCCACAAGATCACTTTCCATGAGGATGAGCTGCCACCTAAAGGGTTAAGTCACAACAGGGCACTGCACATCACAGTGCAATGTGAAGATAAGTTCATCGCTAGATTTTTGATAGATGTAGGATCCAGCCTCAACATTTGTCCATTGACAACTCTGAAGAGGTTGGGCAAGGGTTTATATGAGATACGAGAAGGGACTATGAATGTGAAAGCGTTCGATGGGTCTCAAAGGGCCACGATCGAAGAAACTAACCTATGCTTGAAAATGGGTCCTACCTGGTTCGATGTTGAATTCCAGGTGCTAGACATATCCGCCTCCTATAATCTATTGTTGGGGCGGCCTTGGATACACGCCTTTGGAGCTGTCACATCCACTTTTCACCAAGCGGTAAAATTTGAGTGGAACCATCAAGAAGTGATCATCCATGGAGATGGGAGCAACTCCATTTACACCAGTCAAATTGTTTCGGTGGTAGAAATCAGAAGGAAGTTAGGTGGAGAAACCTACCATCACATCGAGCGTGTTAACGCGATTGAAAAGGGTAAATGGTGGAGCATAAAATAGAGTATATACTGGCATGGGCAGGGTATGAACTTGGTAAGGGTCTTGGTAAAAAGTTTCAAGGTATCTCCAAACCAGTACAGTTGAAGCGCCATGGCACAACCTTCGGGCTCGGATATCAGTATACTTGGCAGGAATATCAAAATTGGTCGCCACCATGGCGTGGACCATATTACCCTCTTGAGAAACCCATGCCGCACTTGACTCAGACCTTCCATCAGGACTATATCACATGGGGATCAGAGGAAGAAAAAGCATTGGTAGCATTGAGGAATTTGTTCTTGGAAGATGATGATATGGACTGTTGTGTGATCGTCGAGGAGGAGAAGGAGGAAGGCCCTACCATACAAGTTGTGGAGAGAGGATCATTCCTCAAGAACTGGACTGTTAGACCATCAAGGGCCCGACTAGTCCCGGGGTGGCAATGCTGAATAGCATTATTTACTTATCTTAAAAAAATGATTTCCACTTTTGCAATTTTTGTTTTGTCTGAAAAATTATTCAATGTTCCAAAAATGTTATTTGAGTTATTGAAAATCATTTTGTTTGACACTTTAAATGGCTTGATGTTTTATTATTACTATTTTTCTTTTATATCTTTATCCCTACAGCGTTACTATTTCTTATCTTGATGAACCGATGATTGTGACATGTAATGAGACAACGCAACAAAAGGAAAGTGATTCAGAAGAAATAGAAGAAGAGGATGTAATATCTGAAGAGATCGTTAGAGAATTAGAGAATTTTGAGAACAATCCCAAGTCCAACCGGGACGAGACCGAGATAGTCAACTTAGAAGATTTCGAAACTGTCAAGGAAACCTGCATAAGTATCCATTTGTCACCGTCATAGAAAGAGGAATACACTCGGTTCATGAAAGAATATGTGGATATCTTTGCATGGTCATACGATGATATGACAGGGTTGAGCACATCTATAGTGGCTCACAAGTTACCTAAAAATCCAATGTGTCCGCCACTTAAGCAAAAACTCAGAAAATTCAAGCCAGACATGAGCCTAAAAATCAAGGAAGAAGTCAATAAGCAGATCAAAGCCGAGGTCCTCAGAGTAGTTGAGTACCCAACTTGGTTGGCCAATATTGTACCAGTTCCAAAGAAAGATGGGAAAGTCAGAGTGTGTGTTGATTATCGGGATCTAAACAGAGCAAGTCCCAAGGATGATTTCCCCTATCAAACATACATATTCTGATCGATAATTACGCCAAGCATGAACTACAGTCCTTTGTAGATTTCTTCCCCGCTTACCATCAGATTTGGATGGACGAAGAAGATAAAGAGAAAACAACCTTCATCACACCATGGAGAGTGTACTACTACAAAATGATGACGTTTGGTCTGAAGAATGATGGGGCCACCTAAATGAGGGTCGTGACAACTATTTTCCATGACATGATACATAAAGAAATAGAGGTATCAGTGGACGACGTCATCATAAAATCCAAGAGGAATACATATCAAATAGCATATTTGAGGAAATTCTTTGACCGACTACGGGAGTACAATCTAAAGTTAAATCCCGCAAAGAGTGCATTGGGGGTTCCTGCCGGAAAATTGTTGGGATTCATCACCGTTCACCGAGGAATAGAGTTGGACCCGTCAAAGGTGAAAGCTATCCAGGAATTACCACCACCAAAAAGAAAGAAAGACATGATGAGTTTCTTGGGACGTCTCAACTACCTCAGTCATTTCATAGCACAGTCCACAGTAATATGTGAGCCGATTTTCAAAATTTTGAAGAAGGATTCCGCAACCAGTTGGACCGAGGATTGTCAAAAGGATTTTGATAAAATCAAGGAATACTTTTCCACACCACCAGTCTTAGTCCCACCAAAGCCTGGTAAACCACTACTACTCTACCTTGCAGTGTTAGATGGAGCCTTCGGTTGTGTTCTGGGACAACATGACGAAACGGGAAGAAAAGAGCAGGCCATATACTACTTAAGCAAGAAGTTCACTCCTGATAAAGCACGATACTCTCTGTTGGAACGCGCTTGTTGTGATCTGACATGGATAGCTCAAATGCTAAGGCATTACTTCTGTGCCTATACTACATATCTCATATCAAGGATGGATCCCCTGAAGTACATCTTTCAGAAACCCATGTCTACTGGGAAGCTGGCCAAGTGGAAAATCTTGTTGAGTGAGTTTGACATTATCTATGTAACTCAGAAATTAGTCAAGGGACAAGCATTAGCAGATTATCTTGCTGAGAATCCTGTAGGAGGAGTATACGAACCCCTAAAAATGTATTCTCCTGATGAGGAGATATCATTCGTGGGAGAAGATATTGTTGAAGCCTACGACGGTTAGAGGATGTTTTTCGACGGAGCAGCAAATTTTAAAGGATTGGGTATCAGAGTCGTCTTGGTATCAGAAATCGGTCAGCATTATCCGGTGTCTGCAAAATTCAACTTCCCATCACCAACAACATGGCGGAATATGAAGCTTGCATTTTAGGGGTCAACCTGGCTATTGATATGAATATTCAGGAACTGCTGGTGATCGGCAATTCAGATCTTCATGTGCGCCAGGTACAAGGATAGTGGGATACCAAGAATCCAAAATACTACCTTATCGGCATTATGTACCAGAAATGAAGAAGAGGTTTACAAGGATAGAATTCCGGCATGTCCTCAGAATTCAGAATGAATCCGCAGACGCATCGGCCACCTTGTCATCAATGATACAACATCCAGACAAGAATTTCATCGATGCCATTCCGGTGAGGATACATAACCATCCTGCATATTGTGCCCATGTTGAAGAGGAAACAGACGGAAAACCTTGGATCCACGACATCAAAGAGTATTTTGGCAAAAGGAGAATACCCGGAGCATGCAAACCATACTCAGAAACGCACACTTCGGAGGTTGTCCAATCACTTCTTCCAAAGCGAAGGAACTCTATACAGAAGAAATCCTGATCTAGGACTGTTACGATGTGTTTACACAAAAGAGGCTTCTAAATTGCTTGAGGAGATACACACCGGAACCTGCGGCCCGCACATGAATGGCTTGGTCTTGGCCAATAAGATACTCAGGGTCGGCTACTTTTGGATGACCATGGAAATAGACTGCATCTGGTATGTTCAGAATGCTACCAATGTCACATATATGCAGACATGATACGAGTACCGCCGAACAAGCTTAATGCAACAAGCTCACCTTGGCCCTTTGCTTCTTGGGGAATGGATATCATTGGTCCAATCAAACCCACCTCCTCAAACGGGCATCGGCACATATTAGTGGCCATCGACTACTTCACTAAATGGGTTGAAGCTGCATCTTACAAAGCTGTGACCAAGAAGGTCGTTGCGGATTTTATCAGTGACCGAATCATTTATGGATTTGGGGTTCTAGAGTCCATCATCACTGACAATCCCGCCAATCTTAATATTGATCTGATAAAATCGATGTGTGAGACTTTCAAAATAAAGCACAAGAATTCCACAGCATACAGGCCTCAAGTGAATGGAGTCGTGGAAGCTACCGAAAAAAACATCAAGAAAATACTAAGGAAAATGGTAGAGAATCACAAACAATGGCACGAGAAACTACCATTCACCTTACTGGGATACCATACCATAGTCCGCACATCAACCAGGGGCAACCCTCTATCTGTTGTTTTATGGCACTGAAGCCGTCATTCCCACCGAAATGGAAATTCCTTCCTTGAGAATCATACAAGAAGCCGAACTCAATGACGCAGAATGGATAAGGAGCCGCTATGAGCAACTAGCCCTCATAGACGGAAAGAGGATGAATGCAGTATGACACGGTCAGCTTTATTAGAACAGAATGTCCAGAGCCTTCAACAAAAGAGTCAAGCCAAGACAGTTCGCATCGGGGCAACTGGTGCTGAAAAAGATCTTTCCGTATCAAGATGAAGCCAATGGGGAATTCTCTCCCAACTGGCAAGATCCTTACATGGTTCATAGAGTATTGACATGAGGAGCACTCATACTTGCAGAGATGGACGGGGAAATTTGGCTAAAGTCTATGTCACGCCCCAAAATCGAGGGACGCGATTGGCACTCGACCGGGTGATCCCCAGTCAAGCGAACCTGATTTGCCTTTCCCACCCAACGGGTTTCCCCGTGTCTATAACAAACATTAATTATGTGAAACGGTGAGATAAGCTTAAAAGTGCGTGGATATCACATTAAGTCCAATTTATACATATAGATACGCCATTTTCCGATACGGACCACGATTAAAAATACATACAACCACTGCCCAAAATATACATATACACCCACATAGTGTCTACGGATCCTCTAAGAGTACTAGGAGCTTATGCAATACTTGTCGGCAACAAGGCCCCGGCTATACCTTACAATACATAATACCCTCAAAAAGGAGAAGGCCTGAACTACACATGGCCCCGAGAGGAAGTGGGGCTTATCAGTACAGCTAAAAAGGATGAGGAGAAGGCACCACTAACGGCGAGCTGAGAAACCTGCTATGGACCCACCTAAATCCATATAAAAGATGTAGCGCCCCCGGCAAAAGGGACGTTAGTACTGTGGAACAGTACTAGTATGTATAAACAAACTTTATCCCAAGTACAATCAAGAAATACACAATTAAGTAACAACAATAGAGCCAATTAATCAATGCACGTGGAAGGAAACAACAAAAATCAAACAAGATGCACAATCTCTCCTTTTTCCCTTTCAACGTCATCATATTAAAGAGCTCATAGATTTTCATTTCAGTAGTGATAACGATCACATTTCATCCTTATTACCTCGGACACCCTTATTATCTCGGCCACCCTTATCACCACAACCCATCATCCTTATTACTTCGTGTTGCGGAGCGCAACCCGCCTGACAATTTTAATTCACAGCACAATCACAAACAATTTCATTACAAGAATCACCAATTCAAGGAATACAATTTCATATCAACGACTCATTTATTTGGGCCCAAGGCACCATAACACTTATCAATTAGAAATTTCATGAACACGGTGTTGCCACATTCTCTCAATTCAGTTACATTGTTTCACAATACTCTTTTTCATTACTTTCCACGTATGGCTTTCAACTATTTTACACATTCCCACATTTGAGCACATTATCAATCTTCCGTTCATTTCCCATCAAGCACCTTTTACAACTTCATACAACACAGTAGCATGACAATCAACCAGGAAGAATCAGAGAATAAAGTCTCACGTCTTAACACGTTTGAACAGTCAATTCACATATTTCCAAACAAGGTACACATACCACATACTCGAACCCAACAAGAGGATTCTACGAAGGTTAAACTTAGCCATACATACCTGGGGTCGAAATTCCTTTTTAACCTTTACTTACAAATCACTGGACCGACTAGTACCGTCAATCTAGTTCATAATTAAACATATTCAACTCAGAATTGGGAACCATGCATACAATTTGAACCCTTTTTAAGCATTTATCAACTACTATGTGACTCCCCTTAGATTTCCAACTCCTTATTTGTGAACTTTACCACAACCCGCTTCCTCTTACTACATTATGGACATTAATGATCATGCATGCAAGGTATAGACTTATATTTTCAAGAATCAATTCATGAGAGTCCCCCTTTTGTTTAAAATCAGAAAACTAATGAAAAGGGTTTGGGGATTCTTACCTGTTAGAATGAAGAAGAAGATGATTACCCGAAATTTCCAGGCCTGAGTAACTTTGGAAATCCAATTGGTAAAGATGAAGCTTTCTCTCTCAAGAACCCTCTCTACCCTCTCTCTAATTTTGTTCAGAAAATTGTTAAAATGAAGGGGAGGGGTGTTTTAATGAACTGGGGTCGGGTTTTTAAAATTAGAAAAATAGAGCCTGACATGCGGTTCGCATATCTGACCGCACAATGGCCCTCAGGATGGGCCAAAAATCCAGAACACACTGCCCAGGTATGTGACCAATTGTGCGGTCCGCATACACGTTATGCGATCGCATATTGGACCGCATAGTTGACTTCAAATGGGGCAGTATTCTGCCTAGGTATGCGACCATTATGCGGTGCGCATACACGCTGTGCAATCGCATAGTGCGTCGCATAGCACCTACTTTCTATAAAATCACATTCTTTAAGTCTCGGGGTACTTTTTACTCAGTGCAGGTCTATTTCAAGGATTCCCATATTAAAACAACTCGTGGACTTTGTTCGGCAGTATTTTTAAACAAGAAAATTTTACGGGTCCTTACAGTCTATCAACTCAGACGCAGTCAAAAGATATTATGTGTAAAATCATCTTATGTTTTTCTATATGATGTAATTGAACTACGCTCGACCTGATTCCCATTTAAGAGGGGATACGTAGGCAGCCCTATGGGTTCGGTCACAATTCAATCAGAAACTGGGGCAGAACTTTGAGGAGGACCCTCAAAATTCCGAAGCAAGTTCAGCCAACCGCAGCGTATGGAGCAGCCAGAAAGGTCATCTAGTTAACTGGGGAAAAATTTTGAGGAACGGCAGAAGAAGTCACAATGTCTCTGATTATGTCACAGTTACTGGTTCATCTAACTAATTTCTAAACTATATACTATTATGTCTTTTGAAATTTATGCATGCATACTTTTGTAAAACTAAACTTTGCCTTAGCAAGTGCTACCCTAATAGTTTGGACAGGATCTTCAGATAGAACGAAGCAAGTCAAGCAGACGAAGGCACGAACCAACCTTCCCCCGCAAAACTCACAAATTTTTCTTTGGATACAAGACTATATCATCATGACAAATATTGTTACAACAACACAATCACTATGCACAAAACACATTGTCAGTTAAGAATACTTCAATTTTACTTTTCTCTTTGCATGGGACTAAGCATTGTCCCAAACTTTGCATGAGACTAAGCCTTGTCTCAACCTTGCATGAGGCTAAGCCCTGCCTCTTCACTTGCATAAGACTAAGCACTGCCTTATATTTGCATGGGACTAAGCCCTGTCCCAAACCTTGCATAAGGCTAAGCACTACCTTCCCATTGCATAATACTAAGCATTGTCTCAAATCTTGCATGAGACTAAGCACTGCCTCCTTAATTGCATAAGGCTAAGCACTGCCTTCCCATTGCATGAGACTAAGCATTGTCTCAAATCTTGCATAAGGCTAAGCCCTGCCTTCTTAATTGCATAAGGCTAAGCTCTGCCTTCTCCTTGCATGGGACTAAGCACTGTCCCAAATCCTGCATGAGGCTAAGCCCTGCCTCCTTAACTGCATAAGGCTAAGCATTACCTTCCCATTGCATAAGACTAAGCATTTTGTTAAAGCTTGCATGAGTCTAAGACCTACCTCCTTAATTGCATAAGGCTAAGCTCTGCCTTCTCCTTGCACGGGACTAAGCACTGTCCCGAATCTTGCATGAGTCTAATCCATGCCTCCCATTTGCATAAGGCTAAGATCTTCATTCCCTTTGCATGGGACTAAGCACTGTCCTGAATCCTGCACGAGACTAAGCATTGTCTCTCTTGCATTATTCTCTTCTCTCGGGCTAAGCTCTGCCCTCAACTTCATACAAGACTAAGCCTTGTCTTGTTACTACTAGCATCATGTCTTTGCAACTCATGGGCTGAAATATCGCCAACTTGTCCGAAGGCTCCATAGTCTAAAGGCACCATCCTCATAGCCGGAAGACACCATGCCATGGCCTGAGGATCTCTCAAACTTGCATATCATTATTCAAAGGCGTCATGGTTCGGAGGCACAATTTTCATGGTCCAAGAACATCATTTCATGGCCTGCAAATCCCTTACCGCACAATTCATGGCCAGGGACGTCATCCTCACCATCCAAGGACAATTTTCATGGTCTGAAGGGAATTTGCATCATGTCTGAATTCACGCAAATTTATACGTATATGCTTGCAGTACATCTTCTGATTTGCAGGTGACCTAGTTAGTAACCATTATTTCAACAGGAGCAATAGCGCTCCAGTTCCTTCATACTATTTCAAACCTGACCACTCACCATAACCATTTCATCCTATTCGAAACCTTGTACCCGTCCTTGTGATAGCTTTATCGGTTTATTTCACCAATGGATCCAGAACTACACGCAGCCTGATTCCTGGAAAACCAGGGATATGTAGGCAGCTCGGAAACCAGAGTGCGGCCTATATCTCTCAAATCACTCTATTCGGTCAAAATTAGCCATCATATCTTTACACGACAACTCTCTCATCCTTCCCGGGTAAAGAAAGGCAGATGTTGATACCCAATTTTTCCCTATATTACTTTCAAAATGCATATATATTTTCAAAACAATGCATGATCATCAATTAATATTTATCATAATTTTCTATAATTTTAAAGGATTTTTATTAAATTTATTCCATCATTTTCTCATCTAAACAATTACTAATTGTATCACAAATAATGTTATAATAATTTTATTGCTTAATTCTATCATTTTACATCTATATTAAGTTTTAATTATTTTATGCATAATCATATTTACATCTTTAGGTTATAATTCCAATAACTTTGCAATAATCGCCCATGTGTGCATAATTACATTAATTTTACACGAAAATGACTTTTTTATATTTTATAATATTAAGTAATTATTTTAAATTATTTTCATACATAAATAGATTTTTCATCATTTATTAACTATTTTTATAAATTATTTTATCAAACTAAATGGGTATTTAAAAATATAGCCCCTTTCAATTAATTTTTCAGACCCAATTACTCAGCCCAACACCTAAAATGCCTAACCCAATTACGCAACCCAATTATTAACCCAATACCATGATCCAATAACCCATAACCCGTGCAGCCTAAATCAATCCTGGTCGTTCATCTTAGAAGATCAACGGTCCAGGATTCATTTTCCTTGTTTAATACACCAAACGACCTAAACCCTACCCATTTCAAAAAATCTGCCGCCCTTGAAACCCCTTCCCTCCTCTCTTCTATATCACCCCCTTCTAACCCTAGCTCGATTGTCACTATTATTCCCATCGGTTCATGGTTTCCTTCTTCGATTTCAGGCCTTAACCGGCCTTATCTCGCTACTGGTGTTGTGATTCTCATGGTACTTGAAGTTAGTCTCAAGAGATTCAAACTAGATTTGGTTCAAACCTCTCATGTTCTCGACTAATCCGTCTGTATTCACCCATGTCTGTGAGTACTATCATTTTTGTGTTTTTATGGCTTCAAATCTCTGGTTCAAACTAGATTTTCAACCTCTGTTTATTTTTTTTATATAAATCTAACTATTTCTGGCTAAATCAGTTCAGATCTCTTTAGATCTGAAATGTTTTGAGTTTGTTTGGTATTTTCCCTTTAAGATTTTTTCCGTTTTTACTACTGTTGTCAACTGATTTCATTTTTTTCTAAAGCTAGGGTTTGGTTCTAAGAGATTTCTGCAAAAATTTCTTAACGTTTAAGTTTTCAACTCTGGTCTTCTTCTTTACTTTTTCGAATGATCTTACTGGAGTTTCATCTCTATGGCCTTACAACTTAAGGTTTTCAATTATTTACATGTTGGTTATAGTGTTTTGCCCGTTTACCTAGCTCTTTCATTTAACGAATTAATTGATTTACTTGCCTAATTAGAGTTTGAAATTGTGCTTTTCTTTAAAATAGATATTTGCTTATTGGATTTTTACTTATTATTTCCTTGTGTGTGATTAATAATTGATACGACTTGCCTTATTTCCTTTACCATCCTGATGTCTGGGCTTTGACTAATTGGGGCTGACTTATAATTGATCTTTGCACCTACCTCTTACCTTATTTAGCCCTAATCTTGTCTGATGATTTCTTCTGTGAAAGATGCTCCTTAATTTAAGTTATACTTACTGTTAATTGATTCCCGTTAACCCTAATTGATTGATTGATTTTGCATACCTTACCTTATTTGGGTTTGCTCTACTATATTCTATAAAAACCTTTCACTATTCTTATTTTAAGACACACGCTTACACGCACACGCTTACGCTTACAGACTTACTGCCACGCCACGAAATCCCACCGTCGGGCCGTGATGGCATCTAACGTTGAACCCGCTAGACAAGCCAACGTGTGTATTAAAACTAGCATCATAACCTCATCCTAACAGAATAAACTAAATCAGTTCACAAATTAAACAGCGGAAATAAATGCGGTTTTAAGCTAAGTAAAGACAGTTACAATACATCGATGCAAAATTTCCCAAAACCTGATGTCACTAACTCATGAACTGTCTAAGAGTTCTAAATACAAGTCTGAAAGGAAATACATGTTTGCCTGTGAAACTAAAGGAAAAACAATACAGAATCGAAGACAAAGGGATGGAAGATACGCCAAGGCCCACGAACGCCAGCGGGTATACCTCGAATCCTCTATAATGAGCTGGAAGACACTCCCACTAATGATGTCCTTCGGGTCCAACTGTGTAATCTGCACAACATAAAGAAGTGCTGGTGTAGAATCAGTACAACCGACCCCATGTACTGAGTAAGTGCCTAGCCTAACCTCGGTGAAGTAGTGATGAGGCTAGAACCAAACTACCAAATAAACCTGTGCAGTTCAAATAAATATATACATATATGCAACGGATAAGAAATATAGGAAGAAAACAATGAATAAAGGAAGGGGAACATGCTGTGGGGAGATAACAGTTTCATATAAGAAATCTCAATAAGGAAAAGAACCACAAAGCCAGCATATCAATAAGGACAAGAAATCACAAACTTGCACGGCATCACCTTTCGTGGTTTTACTCTCATCCTTACTGTGCAATTTATAATGTAATCAATGAAAATCATGGCACAGCATCACCCTTCATGCTTTTACTCTCGTCTTCACTATGCAATTTATAATGTAATCAATGTAAATCATAGCACGGCATCACACTTTGTGCTTTTACTCTCGTCCTCACTATGTAATGTATAATGTAATCAATGTAAATCATGGCACGGCATCACCCTTCGTGCTTTACACTCTTTCCTCACAATAACAAACAATGCACGGCATCCCCCATCCTGCTGTAGCACTCTTCCTCACCCAAACAGCAATCACAAACAAGGTCAAGGGAGTAAACAGTATAAGAATAGAAATCCCGACAAGGGGACAGTAACAGAAATCTCAACATCCCAGCAAGGAAGACAATATCAAACAATGCATGGCATCACCCTTCGTGCTTTACTCTCATCCTCACCAAGACAAGTGCACGACATCACCCTTCGTGCTTTACTCTCATACTCACCAAAACAAGTGCACGGCATCACCCTTAGTGCTTTAACACTCTTTCTCACCCAAACAGCAATCACAAACAATGGGCAACGGAGTAAACAGAATAGAAATAGAAATCTCGGCAAGGGAACAATAATTAAACAATTAAATCCCGGCAAGGGAACATCAATTACACAATTAAATCCCGGCAATGGAACATCAATTACACAATTAAATCCCGTCAAGGGTATACTTCAATAACTCTTTCTCTTTCTTTCACTTTCATTTCCATGATTTATTCTATCACTTGAGCCAATGCTCCAATGAATGTAATATCTCATATTTCTTCATTATTCGTTTCACAATTTGAGTCAATGCTCCAAAGATGTAATATCTCATATTTCTTCACTATTCATTTCACAATTTAAGCCAATGCTCCAAAGATGTAATATCTCATATTTCTTCACAACATATAGGAATCGTCAATTAAGCATGGAAATTGCCGAAAAATCATAATGTTCACAATATAAGGACTCACGGTCATGCTAGAAACAAATGTATAGATACTCGTCACCATGCCTATACATCGTATTTGACAATTAGCAAGTAGAAATTTATACTCAACTCCTATTCCCTCAAGCTAAGGTTAGACCAAACACTTACCTCGGGTCTAAAGTATGGCAATCAACCCTCTAACACCGCCTTTCCTTTAGAATTCGACTTCGGAATGGTATTATCTAGGCATATTCAACTCAATTATATAAATAAGGATTCAAAGATTCAATTACATGGCCTAATTATCAATTTCCTAGCATTCTTTCAAATTTATCAAAATTCGACCCCGGGCCCGCTCGCTCGGATTCTTGCAATTCTCGAAGGGAACACTCACCCAAAGCCTAAGGATCATAAATATACGATTTTTACATGATAGTTCATGGCCAATTCACAGAAAATTCTAAGGTGATCACAAGTTCTAGGTTACTACCCATTTTCTTGAATTTTTGCACTAATTTGTGTAGTTAATTAGGCTAAGATACATGCATGAAACAAATTTATGGGTGGAATTTACTTACCTCACAAGACCTGGTCGAAAGCTCTTAAAAATGGTGGAATTCGCCTAAGGAAGAAGGTGAGAAACGAGGAAAATGGGTTTAAAACCTGTACTTAAACTGACTTCCTGAACAGTGATCGCACCTGCGATGGCTGGGACCCCACCTGCGGTCTCACGCTTGCGAGGAGAACCTCGCTCCTACGGAATTGGGCTGGGGGGTCTGGGATCGCACATGCGGTCTCGCACCTGCGATGCCTGGGACCTCACTTGCGGTCTTGCACCTGCGATGCTGGGCAACCGCACCTGCGGTCACACCAGAGCAGGTGCACCAACAGCTGAGTTTGTTGGTTTTTAGCCCCGTTAGGTGCCCAGAAAGCACCTGGCCCACCCGAGCCCTAATCCAAATATACCAACGAGTCCCAAATCATAATACGGACTCGCTAGAGCCTGCGGTACACTCAAAACAACGCTAGAACGCGAAATCACACCCCCAAACCTCAAGAACCAAACTTAGGAATTTTAAGTTTTCTAACTTTGCTAACAACGTGCCGAACTGGCCTGAACATCTCGGAACGATACCAATTTCACAGATTACTCACACAACCTCCTACGAACTTGCCTGTGTGATCAAATCGCCAAAACAACATCATACACATAGAATTAAACCTCAAAATCCGTGAATTCTATCAAATTTCATAAAAACATTAAATTTCTCATTTTAAGTCTGAAACACGTCAAACGAAATCCGATTTAAACCAAACTTTACAGAAATTGCTTAAACCATATATAAGACCTGTACCGGGCACCGGAACCAAAATACGGGCCCGATACCATTACTTTCTAATCAGATCTCATTTTCAACTTCCTTAAATATTTTCAGAAAATAAGTTTACTCAAAAATTCATTTCTCGGGCTTGGGACCTCGGAATTCGATTCCGGGCACACGCCCAAGTCCCATATTTTCTTACGCACCCTCCGGGACCGTCAAATCATGGGTCCGGGTCCGTTTATCCAAAATGTTGACCGAAGTCAAATTTATTCATTTTAATATCAAATCTTAGCATTTTTCACAGAATTTCATATTTAAGTTGTCCGGCTACGCGCCCGGACTGTGCACGCAAATCGAGGCAAAATCAAATGAGGTTTTTAAGGCCTCGGAAGTACAGGATGGGTAATAACATAGGTGATGACACCTTTGGGTCGTCACACTTACACTCACCTTACCCACTCTTACAACTTCTTCACTTCACAACTTAAGATCTCTCTCTCTGGTTTCCTCAAAGGATTTAAGTTCTATGTTTATGATGCTACTTTGATTTCTGCACTGTTTAGCCGGCTGGAAGCCAAGGCTAAACTCTCTGGATCCAAACTGCCATTATATTCCTATTTACTCTCTTCCTAACTGGTATGCCGTAACTCATGTTATCTTGTTATGTTCCATGTGCTTATATGATTAGTTTATTTCAACCTTAGCATGCTTCTGTCTGATCTATGATTCCTTCTTACTTCTTTCTTAACTAGTATGCTTTACTTCCTGTTACCATGTCCTGTCCCATGTGTTTGTTTGGTTAGTTGTTTCAAACTTCAACATCTTTCTGCTTAATACATGCCTATGATCCCACTTAGTGATAATTAATCTTCAGTAATGTGAAACCTCGTTTGATTCAGTTGTATGTTCCCTATTTTGAACATGTTTAGATATTGCAAGCATGTGTGGTCAGTTCTGTCTGTTAATCCTTTCCCCTATGACTACTTTAAGTACTGGTCTGAGTATTTAGTTTGAATAAACACCAATTTGCTTGAACCTGGTGCTAAAATTGGATTTTGTCTGCCTAGTTGCACCATGTAGTTTGAATTTGTTTGCTCCTAAACAATAAAACTATTTTCTAAAACTGTCTCCCTACCCTTAGATACTATTTTCAAACTTCTACTCTTAGTTATCTAGGTTCTTACCACCCCCAATATGAGCTCTGCCTGGGGTCCTTGAGACTCCTCCAAACTCTGACATATTGGGGATGGTATTCCAATCTTTTATAAATTGTTTTCTAAATGAGGTTCCAGTGTGAGCATTGCCTGGGGTCCCTGAGGCCCTTGGTAACTTTGAAACATTAGAAACCTAATTTTGTGTATCATAGATGGGCCACCTGTATACTTCAGACTACCCTTGATTGAAGGCATGGTTTCTAGGTTAATATTGGGCATGATAAGGTTCCCTATAGTGTAATGATTTTTACTATGTAATTTATTCATTATTGGGCTGTAATAATGTAATAATCTCTGTAATAACATATCCGGGGTTATTAGTAAAAAGACGGGGGGGTCTGTACCGACCCGACCGGTCGTTTTGCATTATCGGACTGCGTTCCCCCAAATGAAACCTCCCATAACGGCTTTTTATGATTTATGACTTGCAGGGGCTGGTGGTTCAGGATTCGGAAGTGTTTAGAGTGCTATAGGAACAATTGGTTACTTAAGGTTGGCCTTTTAGGCCAAGTTTGACTTCGGTCAATATTTTGGGTAAACGACCTTAAAATTGAGTTTTGAATGTTCCGGTAGCTTCGTGTGATGAGTTCGGACCTGGGCGTATGTTCGGAATGGGTTTCTGATGACCCGGGGGAATTTCGGCGCCCAATATTAAAATAAGAAGTTCCTTAAGTTCATATTTTAGTTTGGGAATTGTTTTGGTGTTATCGAGGTCCGAACGGAATTTCAAGACTGGGAATAGTTCCGTTATTTCATTTATGACTTGTCTGCAAAATTTGAGGTTATTCTGAGTAGTATATTCATGTTCGGCGCATTGAAGTGAATTCTAGAATCTTAAGTTCTTAAGTTTAATTCAATTTGGTTTTGGGGTTGAATTCTGAGTTTCGTTGTTGTTTTTCACATTCCGGAAGTTCGAGCAAGTCAGTATCATGAATACGGACTTGTCGGTTCTTTTGGGAGGGGTCCTGAGGGGCTCGGGTAAGTTTTGGACCCCCGGGAGCTAAGTTTGAAAAACTAGATTTTTGTTGTCTGGTTTCCTTCTTCGCGATCGCGGAGAAGGAATTGGGTTGGGCTTCTGATTGCTCTTCGCGATCGCGGAAGGTTGGATCCTTGGCCTTCGTGATTGCATCCTCTTCCTCGCGTTCGCATAGAGTCAGGCATAATTGCTCTTTGCGATTGTAGAACCTCCTCCGTGTTTGTAGAGGTCTGGCTAGTTTGATTTCGCGATCGCGGTTAAGGAATAACTGGGTAGTTAATTTATATACGGGATTTGGGTCATTTTTCCGCCATTTTCATATTCTTCCTTGAGTTAGTGAGAGCTTCCAAGAGGGGTCACTCAACCTACTGCCAAGGTAAGTAAATTCCTTACTTAACACTAGTTTTAAACATAAATTTCTAGCTAATCTCTCTTTTAAAATATCAAATTCATGAAATTGGGTAGTAACTTTAGGACTTTTGAAGAACTTGTGAATTATCCATTTGAGGCCATGAATTCAATTATAAATCACATAATTATGATCCTTAGGCTTCGGGTGAGTGATCCCTTCGAGAATTTTTGGAATCCGAGCGTGCAGGCCCGGGGTTGGACTTTGGGAATTTTTCAAGAATGTTGAGTTATTGAAAAATTAGGATAATTTTCCCTATTTTGAGCATGCATTGATGTCATTGTACCGTATTTGGCTAGTTGCGAGTCCTCAAGTGTAGAGTTCGGAGATTCGGGCGCATCCTTGGTCCGAGGGATAGATTCGACACGAGGTGGGTGTCCTTTCTAACCTTGTAAGAGGGAATTGTCCCCATAGGTGTTATATATGATGTGTGTAATTGTTTGGGGTCTACGTGCGTACCACGTGACGAGAGTCCGTACGTAGTGACTATTTTATCATGTCGGGTAGCATTAGGTCTCACGAGCATGCCATTACGTGTCTTATGTGTATCTTTAGCCAAACTTTGAGTTGTTTATCATCTTTGAATCAGTATGCTTATTATCTTTGAACTAGTATGCAAAAATGGTAGAGAGTTGCCTCTAAAATTCCGGTGAATAGACCTTTGTTACAAGTATAGCCTCTTCTAAGCTTATTGATAAGTCCGGTATATATATATATATGTTAATTATATATATGAGTCAGCACTCGAGTCGCAGGTATGATTCGCGATCGAGGGGAGCTTTATGTTAATTATATATATGAGTCAGCACTCGAGTCGCAGGTATGATTCGCGACCAAGGGGAGCTTTATGTAAACTATATATATATGAGTTCGTGTCTAGATATTTTCTTACGACTCGGGCTTGTTTTCCTATACTTGTGTGCGCTTGAGGCTATTGGGTATTGTTTTCCATTGATATTGACTTGACAGATATTCTGGGGAAAAGGGAAAGTGTACATTGTTGCTTATTTTCAGTACTTACCTGGTTTTCTGTATTTGATAGATATATGATGCTTACTGTCTCACATTTCTACTGCATTCCGTATATCATGTTTACATTATTACTGTTGGACCGTAGTGAGTGTCATGTTGACCTCTTGTCACTACCTCTTTGGGGTTAGGCGGGATACTCACTGGGTACATTTATATTATGTACTCATGCTGCAGTTCTGTACAAAATTGTACAGGTTCTGAGGCTGGTGTTTCTGGTTATCCGATCGGAGCTTGACTTATCTTTCGGACTGGAATCCACAGTGAGTTGCACCCCCTGACGTTTCTCAGCTGTGCCATGGAGTTATCTTTTGTCTATATTCTGTCTATTCCTCTCAGACAGTAGTACAGTCTTGTATTATCTTTTGTACATTATACTAGTTCGCCTGTTGACTTGTGACACTAGTTCCTGGCACACACATAGTAGACTTTTATTTTGGGACTGTATATATATATATATATATATATATATATGTATGTATCTGTTGGATCACGATCATTTTTGGCCGAATGTATAAAAATTTGTAAATGTTTCCGCTTTTATTTAAATAAGTTAAGTTTAAAACTTTGGGAAATACGTGGGATTTATATGTTAATAAGGAAAACCTCACTAATAAACAATTGTTGGCTTGCCTGACCCCGGTGTTGGGCGCCATCATGACCCGTGTGGGATTTTGGGTCGTGACAGGGTCTATATATCTTTGGTCAAGCTCGGGTAGAAATCCTGTCTATAGGTTCATTGTGTTGATTCCTTATGTACATGTTACTGTTTGTTTAGAGATCCTGCCCATAGGATTTCCTTCTGACTGTGTATGATTCTGAATTTTTATATTTTTTGCATATTAGAGACACTGCCTATAGGTCTTTTACAATTCTGCATTAGAATCCATGTTTGTAGGATCTACACATATTATCAATCTCAATGTGCATTAGTGGTCATGTATATAGGATTCTATTTGTTTGAGATAATAAACTTTCCTGGCAATTTGCTTTAAGAATTCTTCCCCAACGTAATTAATAGATATCATGCCTATAGGAAATACAAATTAGTTTCAACTTAGATACCAAGCCTATAGGAATAAAAGGAATCAGTTTCAAAAACTAGAAACCATGTCTATAGGATTTAAACTAATAGATATCATGCCTATAGGGTAAATCAGTTGTAAGTTTAGAAATCATGCTTGTAATCAGTTTCAACACTTAGAAATCATGCCTATAGGAGTTAGCTCATTCTGCAAAAGTAGAAAGCATGCCTATAGGATCTAAAGAGATAAAAACATGTCTGTTAAAATTAGTAACTCGTTATAGGTCTATAATTTACAGTCGTAGATACCATGCCTATAGGATTCTGTTATGGTTATCACTTAGGCAAACCTATAGGTTTATTAAGAATTCTGGGCCTAAAACTGTGATCTCTTGCTGCTTGAAATTTGCCCAGATTCATAACTTAATCAAAATCAGTAGGCAAATTGATAGGTCCCGATGCTCACCTTAAACAAAATTCTTCTCTACATTTGTTTCTGCTCTTCTAGATATCCTGTCTATAGGATCCTAAATTAGTGAAGTTTTTTTATTGAACTGTATGCATTTGTTGACTATTTGAGGAGGTTAACATGAGCCTTTAGTTGCTCTCATGTGACAGTCCTATTTAAATTTTGTTTGTCGCCTAACATTTTCTCATTTTTAGCAACGTAGGTCAGTCTAGAACCACCTTAAAAAGAGGTCCTAAACACCTCCAGGACCATAGGAAAGGGACGGGTAGTGCACGCATAAGGCCCGAGTTAGAAGCTACTAGAACGCTTAAGTAACAACTGAAAGATTGTAATTGGGTAGTAAAGGAGATGATGACATGTGTGCTAATACTATGTGTAGCACCCCACCTGGGGAAAGTTACCAAGTGTTGCATGGAAATGATCCTATAGGCTAAAAAACTTAGGACCCCTTTAAATCCTGTTTTAGAATAATAGTTGTCTAAATTGCTTTATTTTACTTTAAGGACTAATTCGCTTAATTAAGTTCGGCGGGGACCCACCATTGTGGACCTCGAGGGGTGCCTAACACCTTCCCCTCAAGGTAATTTCGAACCCTTACCCGATCTCTGGTGATGCAAACTAATTTCATGATTTAATTACTCTAGGTGCCCTAATACACCTTAATCCGTTAGGTGGCGACTCTTCAAATCCCATATCCTATCCCAAAAGAAAGAGAGTTGTCTCAAAAATGTCGAAACCCGACTTCGCGAGAAAATGGGGGCGCGACACACATAATCTGTCTGACCCTTCTAGCACCCATACACAACCCACATAACGTCTACGGAGCCTCTAAAGATACAAAATATAGTTATAATGATGTTGGTGACAAGGCCCCAACGATACCTCAAAACGTGGTAAGAATATACACAAGAGATACAACACATGACCCCGGGATGAAATGGGGCTCACCAAGACTGCTGAAAAGAGGATGAACCACTAGTTGAGATGAACACTTTCTGCTATGGAACCACCTATATCCATTAAATATGTAGCGCTCCCGGCAAAAGGGACGTTAGTACTTTCGAATAGTACTAGTATGTAAAGCAAAAACATCATTTCTATAGAATGAGAAATAATGTAGGGAAAACAGTCATGAGTTCAATAAGAGCTTTGAAAAATACTAAAACATCAAGTAAGGGTCACGTAGGTTCTCAACTAATTTCCATCTTATTAGGTTGATAATATTTAGCTTCATGTGCCACAATCCACAATGCCACTGTGTTCTTTCACAGAGTCCGATCTCGACCCGATCGACTAGGTCATCTAATTTGAGACATCAATCATATCCACAATTTCAATCATCATTTCCAGCACAATTGCCACCATGTGTACGACATGGCATCTGATCACAGACCGATCGGCTAGGCCATCTCATTTGAGACATTATACTTTAAATCAATCATCCCACTCCACATTTCTTTCCCATCTTCTGTTACATTGATACAAGTGGCATCATTACTAAGTCGTTCTTGGAACTTGACTATATTTTACAATTCAAGTTTCCCTTTTTACATATTCAATAACATTATCATCAGAAACTATAAGGCCTATAATGTAAGGCATTTGTACACATAAGGAAAGACTTGGAAGATCCTAAGTACATAGAGGTATTTCATACAAATTGGCATAACAACCTTTATTCGATTTTTTACATGAAGTCTTAACCTTTCTTAACACATACTTCACATTTTTACACATATCCTCGAAGGGAAAGATGACATGAAAAGCATTTAGTACAATTATTGAACATACATCATTCAACACAACACAGTTGGGACAATCAATTCTGGTATGATCAATTTGGGGACTTACACCAATTTCACAAACACAAGGGGTTGATTCTGAGAAGAAGGGGGTTTAACCATACATACCTCAATTGAGCCCCTTGAAACTCTACGATGTTCGGGAATGTTCGCAACTTCAATCTATTTTATCCATGTAGCACAATTGAACCCATAATTAGGAAAATGATCATAATCCTAGCTCAATTGAGCATTCCATCAAACAATATGTGTTCATTAAAGTTTTATAGTCCTTTTTAGGAATGACAACGCCAACCCATACCCCATTCTTTTCTATCTTTGATTTGCAACACTCTATATTTGATTTACAACTCCCCCACATCCTCTAGGAACACATGCATGCAAGGTAATCACCCTCATCCCCATGAGTTATCTCACTAATGGCCCATTATAGTTATGTTTGGAATTAAGAGCTAGGGTGATGAATTCTTACCTCTTAGGAGGAAGACTTAGGTGCCTCACTTGAATATATTCAAGGTTTTAAGTGATAATTGAAGAACAATTTGGTGAATATCAGGCCCTCCCTATAGGACTCTCTCTCTCTCTCTCACACTCTAGAAATATCAGAAAATATGTTCAAAATGGTCTAAAATGGGTGTTTTAACGAGATAGGCTCGGGTTTAAAAATAAGAAAAATATGAGCCTCGGTGTATATCTGCGGTCACACATGCGGACCCATAATGCTTCTACAGTCCACAAATGGGCCGCATAATTGCCCTCGACCCCTAGCATTTTTCTGCTTCGGTCTGCGACCAGTTTGCGGTCCTCATACATGTTCAGCGGTCGCATAATGCACCGTATAATACCCCTCTGGGAATTTATAAGTAGGGGTTTTCGATGGGTTATGCGGTCTGCAAAACGATTATGCTACCGCATAATGGATCGCATAATTGGTCAAAAAATCAACTCATGTCTCAGTTTTACTCTGCGACTGATCTGCGATCCGCATATCAATTTTGTGATCGCAGAATTGGCCGCACAAATGCCCTAATTTTTCCAACATTTTTCCTTAACTTCTCTATGCACTGATCAATCCCAGAAGTCCGAACCTAGCTCGGCATCACAGAATCCCAGTTTTCAGCAAAAAATTTACGGGGCCTTACATCCTCCCCTACTTAAGATAATTCATCCTCAAATGAAGATTAAGGTCCACTATTAGCATTTTATGCAGCTTAGTTTTCATACCACACGCCAGCAGCCCCAAATTTAACTAACTCACTAGATTTCCAAAAAAAATCGCCAGAGTTTCCTTTGACGCTAGGCTTATCCACATGTCACAGAGCCCCAGAAACACATCTTACAATATATGAACAACCCGATGACGCAATAAAACTCATAACAATACCATTGTGGCATCATAAGCAATATATATGACTCAAGAGAACACCTTGCATTAATTGAACAGGTGATACAAATTTTATAGGAAGTAACTTCATAGGAACTATTACATGGCTATTCAAACAAATGAGGGTACTTCTTTTTAATTTCTTCCTCGGCTTCCCACGTAGCTTCTTCAACCTGCTAGTTTGGCCATAACACTTTCACGGAGGAGATTTTTTTATTTATCAACTTTTGGACTTGCCTATCAAGAATGGAAACTGGAATCTCTTCGTATGACAGTTTTTCATTAACCTCAATGGTCTCAACTGGAACAATATCCAATGGATCTCCCACTGCCTTCTTCAGCATAGACATATGAAATACCAGGTGTATTAATGACATCTCGGGTGGTAGCTCAAGATTGTATGCCACCTGACCGATCCTTTGAATGATTTTGTACGGCCCGACATACCTCGGACTCAATTTCCCTTTCTTTCCAAACCGCATAATACCCTTCATGGGGTAAACCTTCAAGAATACCCAATCATCCTCTTTGAATACTAAATCTCTGCGACGAACATCCGAATAGGATTTTTGACGACGCTGAGCAGCTTTCAACCGATCCTTTATGATCTTAACCTTCTCCATGGCCTGATGCACGAGTTCTAGCCCTATCAACTCAGTTTCCTCGATCTCGAACCACCCAATGGGTGATCTACATCTCATACCACAAAATGCCTAAAACGGCGCCATCTGAATACTGGCATGGAAGCTGTTTTTATAAGCAAACTCTATGAGCAAAAAATGATCATCCCAGCTACCCTTGAATTCAAGAACACAAGCACGCAACATATCCTCAAACGTTTGAATAGTCTGCTCTACTTGCTCATCGGTCAATGGATGGAAGGATGTTCTAAGATTTACTTGAGTACCCAAACCTTGCTGAAATTTCTTCCAAAAATTGGCCGTAAATTGATCCCCTCGATCAGAAATGCTGGAAACTGGAGTGCCATGAAGCCTGACTATTTCCTTAATATACAACTGAGCATACTGCTCCATTGTGTCGGTAGATTTAACTGACAAGAATTGAGCTGATTTATGAGCCGATCCACGATCACCCAAATTGAGTCGAACTTGCACGGAGTGCGCGGTAACCCTACCACAAAATCCATATTAATCATTTCCCACTTCCACATTGGAATTTCTATAATCTGTGCCAACCCACCTGGCCTTCGATGATCGGCCTTCACTTGCTGACAGTTTGACATTTTTCCACAAAGTTCGTCACATTCCACTTCATGTCATTCCATCAATAGACTTCCTTGATATCATGATACATTTTCGTAGAACCTGGGTACACGAAATATCTAGAAATGTGAGCTTCTGCCATGATTCATTCTCGAAGACCATCTACATTTGGAACATTATTAACCTCTGCACCTAGCTCGGCATCACAGAATCCCGATTTTAAGGAAAACTTTTGCGGGGCCTTACAGGGCCGGCAATATCCATCCCTCATTTAATGAACGTCCATGGGGATAGGATTGAATTAAGTTTCTTTACGGGTTGGTGGATCATCGGCGCATGTCTTTGGCACTTGTCACATTTTTGAAGTAATTCCTTAGTATCTTTTTCCATATTGGCCCAATAGTATCCCTCTCTGATGAATTTATGAACTAGTGATTCGGCTTCGTAATGGTTTCTGCAAGTGCCCTCGTAAATTTCTCATAGGACGTAGTCGGTGTCTCTCGGATCCAAACATACTATCACCGGTCCATCGAACATCCTTCTATATAATGTTCCATCTTCAGCCAATGTGAATCATGTAGCCTTTCTTCGTAGAGTCCTTGATTTTTTAGGGTCCGATGGGAACTTCCTTTTCTTTAAATACTCGATGTATTTATTCCTCCAATCTAAGGTTAGTCTTGTGGAGTTTATTTCGTCATGGCCTTCTTCGATCACTGACTTCAAAAGTTGTACGACAGTCCCCGAGATAATTTCATCGTATTCGACCGATGACCTTAAATTTGCGAGGACATCGGCCTCAGTATTTTTCTCTCTGGGTACATGTTGTAGGGTCCATTATTTAAATCGATGTAATATTACATGTAGCTTGTCCAAGTACCTATGCATTCGATCTTCTCGAACCTCGAAGGTTCTATTGACTTGGTTTACCACAAATAAGGAGTCACATTTGTCTTGGATGAACCCCGCTCCCAAGATTTTAGCCAGCTCGAGACCTGCAATCATGTCCTCATACTCTGCCTCATCGTTAGTCAACTTAGAAGTTTCAATAGATTGCCTAATCCTATTGCATATTGGCGGTTTCAAACTGATGCCTAGCCTAGACCCCTTCACGTTCGAAGCACCATCGGTGAAAAGGGTCCACACCCCCGAAGATGTACCCATTTTTAGCAACAGTTCCTTTTCGACCTCGGGCACGAGGGCTGGTGTGAAGTCGGCCACGAAGTCTGCTAAGATTGAGACTTGATGGTTGTTTGGGGTTGATACTCGATATCATACCCATTGATTTCGACGTCCCATTTCGCCAATCGGCCTGAGAGTTCAGGCTTATGCAATACATTATGAAGAGGATACGTGGTCACCACACAAATTGGGTGAGACTGAAAATATGGTTTTAATTTCCTAGAGTCACTTATTAAAGGAAGCGCTAATTTTTCTTAGTGTGGATACCGGGTCTCGGCCTCACCTAAAGTTCGACTAACATAGTAAACAGGAAATTGCATACCTTTCTCTTCTCGTACTAGGACCCCACTTATTGCGACCTCCGAGACTGCTAAATACAAGTAGAGTTGCTCGTCCGATTTTGGAGTATAAAAAAGTGGTGGGCTCGAGAGATACCATTTTAACTCTTCCAATGCATGTTGGCATTCCGGTGTAAAAGAAAAAAAATTCTTCTTTTTGAGCAGTGAGAAGAACGTGTGACTTCGAGCTGAATACCTCGAGATAAACTGGCCTAAGGCGGCTATTCGTCTCGTTAATCTTTGTACGGCCTTAACGTTGTCCACAATTGTGATGTCTTCAATTTCCTTGATTTTATCGGGGTTGATTTCGATCCCCCGATTTGACACCACAAAGCCAAGGAACTTGCCCGTACCGACCCCGAATGCGCATTTCTCAAGATTGGGCTTCATGTTGTATTTTCTCAATATATTGAAAGTTTCCTGCAAATATGTTAAATGTTCCTCTACGCAGAGGGACTTAACTTGCATATCTTCAATATAGACCTCCATTGATTTACATATTTGTTCTTCGAACATTTTGTTTACTTGGCGTTGGTAAGTAGCACCAGCATTTTTTAGCCCAAGTGGCATTACATTATAACAATAGGTGCCATATTTGTGATGGACGAAGTATTTTCCTGATCCTCCGGGTTCATTTGAATTTGATTGTACCGCTGAGTAGGCGTCGAGAAAACTAAGGATCTCATGGCCGGCCATGGAATCGATCATGCGATCGATATTTGGCAGAGGAAATGAATCTTTGGTATATGTTTCAAATCTTTATTATCTATGCACATCCTAAGTTTGTTTCCCTTTTAGGGACTACAACTACATTTTCTAACCATTCGGGATATTTTACTTCCCGAATGGATCCTATTTTGATAATTTTAGTTACCTCGTCCCTGATGAATGCATGTTTTACCTCATAATGGGGCCTTCTCTTTTGTTTCACCGGTCTGAACTTCGGGTCTGGGCTCAATCGATGTGTTGTGATCTTCGATGGGATCCATGTCTGACTAAGTGGGACCAAACAAAACAATCCATATTATCGTTAAGAAATTTAATGAGTTTTTCTCTAAGTTCAGGGGTTATCCCCGTACCCAGGTATACCTTTTGATCGGGTAGGTATTCGATCAATATAACCTGCTCCAGCTCCTTGACTGTCGATTTAGTGGCGTCGGAATCTTCAGGGATAATGAAGGATCGAGGGATCCAGTAGTCGTCGTCCTCTTCCATTCTCGGCTTTTCCGACTGAGTCGAGGCTGGTGGCTGTGATTGCTATTTAGCCTCCTAATTTTCTTTGGTCTCCGATCTTTGTAAACTCTATCTCATCGATCGCGAACATTTCTTTTGCAGTATTTTGTTCCTAATATACTGTTTTCACTCCATCCGGCATTTGGAATTTCAGCATTTGGTGAAGTATTGAAGGTACTACCCTCATATTGTGAATCCAGGGCCTTCTGAGTAGGGCATTGTACCTCATATCGCCCTCGATTACATAGAACTTGGTTTCCTGAATAGTCCCAGCTACATTACCGGTAAAATGATTTCACCTTTAGTTGTTTCACTGGCCATGTTGAACCATTAAGGACCCGATCTGCGGGTACGATGTGATCTTGTAGGTCGAGCTGCTCCACGAGCCTCGATCGAATAATGTTTCCTGAATTTTATTCATAAGGGTAGAAATTAACAGAGCATCATTTTGAGGTTGAGAGATCCCTTCTGCATCCTCGTCGTTGAATGATACGGTGCCTTCTGGCACATAATCTCGGGTCCTTGTGGAATATCGACCCCACAAACGATCATATGAATCATGTGATGTGGTTCTTCCTGCTCATTTTTCCTGTTGGCGTCCCTATCTCTGAAACAGTTCTTAGCTCGATCACTCAAGAACTCTCGAAGGTGGACCTCATTGAGTAGACAGGCTACCTCCTCCCTCAGTTGTCTGCAGTCTTCGATTATGTGGCCATGCGTGCCGTGATACTTGCACATTAGATTGGGGTTTCTCTGGGAAGTATCAGTTTATACAGGTCTGGGCCATCTAGTATATTTGATTCTCCCAATGTCCGACACAATACCTGATGCGTCGATACTCAAATTGTACTCTGATAAACGTGGTGCCTCTGCAGAATTAGCATGCTTATCGAAATCACTTTTTCTCATGATTCCTCGAGAGACCTGCCCTCGATCGTTCCTTCGATCATTTCGGATAGGATTGTGTCCTGGGACGCTATTTCTACGATCTACGTTTTATGGCTGATATCGGTGTCTGTTCGACCAAGATTCCCTGTCGATATCCCTCTGATTTCTGCCTACGAGCCTGTTTAGATAGACGCAACCGGAGGGGTCCCCTATTGATCATCCTCGACCCTGATCTTCGATTTGTACCGATTATGTACATCGGCCTAGGTTACCGTTGGATATTCAATTAAATTTTGCTTCAGTTGACGTGATGCCACCAAACTTCGTTCGTTCAAACCTTGCGTGAAAGCTTGTACAACCCAATCGTCTGTGACCGGTGGTAGTTCCATGCGTTCCATCTGGAAACAAGAGATGAACTTCCTCATCATTTAGTTATCCTTTTGTTTCACCTTGAAAAGGTCTGATTTCCTCGTCGCAACCTTTATTGCGCCGGCATGTGCCTTTACGAAAGAGTATGCAAGCATGGCGAAGGAGTGGATGGAATTAGGTGGTAGATTGTGATACCAGATCATTACTCCCTTCGATAGAGTCTCGCCAAATTTTTTTAGTAGAACAGATTCGATATCATCATCTTACAAATCATTTCCTTTTATGGCGCATGTATAAGAGGTGACATGCTCATTGGGATCGGTGGTCCCATTGTACTTAGGGATTTCCGGCAGGCGGAATTTCTTCAGAATGGGCTTCGGAGCAGCACTTGGGGGGAACGGCTTCTGCACGCACTTCTTTGATTCCATATCTTTTAAAATCGGCGGTGCCCCCGGTATTTAATCAACCCGGAAATTGTATGTCTCTAATTTTTTATCATTTGCCTCGATTTTCTTCTCTCCCGATTCAATTCGTTTAGTGAGTTCCTCGAGCATCTTCATTAAGGCGGGGTCAGTCCCCGATACATTAGCATTCAATCTTTCTGGCACTGGTTCGGTTCTGTGGACGACTTCTTGTTCGACCCCACTAGGCGCTCGATGCCGGTTTTGTAGTTGTGCAATAGCGGATTGTTGAGTCTATAGCATTTCGAATATTACCTAAGGGATGACTCCACCATCGCCCTGCGTACCTCGACCACCAGATCGGCCTTCCCTGCATACGCTTCCTTCAGGATCAGCACCCGAATTTGCATTTAGGGCGATATGTGAACTGACGTCGATTGGATTAGCAATTCGTGCTCCCTCGAGATCAGCCTGGGGCACCTCGATCCCTGGGGCGACTATATTGTCATTTTCCTCTTGAAATCTGAGGTCGTTGTTACCATGTATGGGTGTTGTTTGTGAGTTTGACATGTTTTTTCCTGTAAATAAAAATACTTACAAGAACAAGCATAAAATAGTGTGTATTATCAGAATCAGTATTAAGCAATCACTATTATTCTTAGCCCCACGGTGGGCGCCAAACTGTTTACCCTAAAATTTGGATAACAATAAAACTTATATTGTGGTTTTAAGGATATGTGATTTCACTCGATACGAATTGATAGGTATAAAGATAAGCGATAGAATTAAATTATAAATAAAGAAAAATAGTTGTTCAGACAGAACTCATCCCTCGAGTCGAAGTACCATCGAACTGATAAGTGCATGAACAGTTAAAAAATAGAGCAAGCTGATGAACAATAATATAAGCGAAGAAGAAAGAATTATATTATTTTTTTCTGTGAATAATGATCATTACAAATGATTAGAACTCCCCTTTATATAGTAGAGGAATTCTACTCATGGTATAACTCTAATTACGTAAGGAAATCACATGATTAGCTAATTATTTGTTCCTTATTTGATCCGTTCCGAGATTTATGCCATGATCCTTGACCAGTCACGGATATCTCGCATTTCCATTATTGTGTTGTCCCCAACATTACTCGGTGTCTGTCTCACTTGGCTTCGATTATTACCAACATCGATCTCGAACTCGATGCCTTTTATTTTTTATTTAGTCGAAGTCGGCCTTCGATGCAATATTCTGACCTCGATCAAATAGTGAAATCGGATGGCCCCGATTTCAACCGTATACAATTTTTTTGTTTCACGTATTTCTGTAAATTGGTTAACCAACATATCTATTAAGGGGTATTAATAGTTTTATTTGGGAGTACTCAATGTATGGCGACATTAATTATGTATTTTAAAATTTAATTGTATCTTTCATTTTGGAATGTTTTTTTTTTAAAACTCATAAGCAAATTTTTATTTTTGAGTGTAAAAAGTATGAAGGTAATAATTTTAAATTTTAGAGCATTGAAGGAGTGTTGTTGGTGTATTAATATTTTTATTTTGGAGTCTACAACGAAGTATTTATTTTTTTAATTTTAACTATTTTTAATTAAATATATGGGTTATTAATTATTTTAAAATCATTAATTTATTTATACGTTCTTTTAAAAAAAATTATGCCAAAATTTCGGCATAGTCTTCTTTTTAATTACGTCATTCCAATTTTTTTAAACAGTCACCAAATAATCTCGTAAACTATCCTAATGTGACAAGCATTTAAACAAACGCCAAATTCACCAAACAGGCCAATTCTGAATTTTTTTTTCCATAAAAATTATGTACTAACAACTAATTTATACTATTAAACTTCAAAAATAAATTATTAAATTTAGTCAAATTATTTAAGATGAATATTAATTGACAATAAAATTTTAGAATAAAATGTGAAATTAGCCACACAAAAAAACTAAACTACAGAATTTAAATAATGAACTTTCCAGAAAATTTCCGGATTACAAAAATTTCCAGAAGATTTCAATTATACCAAAATTTCCATAAGATTTTAAATTCAGATAAAAAACTTTCAATTCAATAATTACAAAAAAAATAATAAAAACGGAAAAACACAAGAATACATGGTTTAATATTAATATTAGCTACAAAACCTCTAGTTATTGTAAGCAATAAATTAGGGGGGGGGGNCCTTAAATTGAAGCTTTTTCTTGAATGTTAAATTTAGACAAACGACTTTTTTTCGAAATTCGAGAAAGATTGTTATTCTATACCTAGAATATACCTTGAATCGTGTACTCCCTCTATTCCAGTTTATGTGAACCTATTTCCTTTTTTATCTGTTTCAAAAAGAATGACTCCTTTCTAAATTTGAAAACAATTTAGCTTAAACTTACAATTCTACCTTTAATGAGAAGTTTTTATATCAACACAAATATTCTGGGCCCCTTTTTGTCTTGTTTAGGACCACAAATTTCAAAAATCTTCATTTTTTCTTAAACTTCGTGCCCAGTCAAATAGGTTCACATTAATTGAAACGGATGGTGTTTACCTTGAAAATGATAATTATAATTATATTTGATTCTGTGGTTCTAAAAATATGTGATCTATTTTAATACTGGTTATTTAGGCAGTAGATGCTGAGTCTGAAGCTAGAAAATTGAAATAAGTGCGAAAAGAACTGAGTTAAGCAAACAAGGCTGCAAAGAGGCCAGTCTCAAAAGTGGTCGGGCAGGCCTTGAGGTCGAGCTCGAGGAGCTTGGCTCAGGGCTATCGACGATAGTATAACAGTGTTGAAGGCCTTAAGGTTGGCCTATTTATGATCAATAATAAGCAATAAATGGAGAATAATTCAAGAACACAATAAATGAGAAGCAATAATTTAATGTGACAACTGAAGAGAATATTTTTGTTAGAGAGCAAAGGATGTTCTTGTTTTTTGTATTGAATATCATACATCTTTACAAAGTGACAAGGGTCTCCTTTATATATAGAGGGATTCCAACATAATGCATCTGTAATTAATGTGAAGAGAGATGGCTGGTACAGCCATTTAATGCCACAGTACGGGCTTGTACTATTTTGTATGCTTTGTCACCTTTGACCACATGCCTTCTGGAACTTCCCGCTTTCCCATAATGTTCTTCGATGCTTGCCCTGCCCCGAGGTATATTGACTCCTCGGGGTACTTCCTCGAAGGGTGTGCCTCGGGGTCAAAATTCGGACTCTGTGCCGACACAGCCGAAGCCAATTCACTCGGAATGCTAAAGAAGCCCAAAAATGTGCCTTGCCCGGTTTTACCGTATACAGATAGTCCCCGCGTTTGTTGGAGTGAAAAGACAAGAAAATATTTGAATTCACCCACCTTTCAACGCCTTTAGTGTTCCATTAAACATGCCACATTAGCGGCTGATGCGATAGGAGGAAATGTTTTACATTTACACCGTTTTTGAAAAAGATTCGAATTTATTATGGTGGTTGGCTGCTCTTTGGCCTTCACCAACGTGCGTGGTTGGGCCCTATAAATACTCCCCCTCTTATCTCTCATTCTTCATTACTTCTTTTATCTTTACAAAGAGAGCCCTCATTGCTTCCTTTCTGTATCCCTTTTCTGACCAATTCTTTCTACTTTCCTTCGAAATCTTTTACCAGAAATGACGGAGGCCTCCATAGTTATTCCACGAGAAGATAAAGCCTCTTCATCTTTACGTTCTTCTAAGGGTAAGGTAATGATACCCCCAAATCTCGAGGAGTGCATCCCTAGTTCTTGTGAGACGTCCACCGATTTCAAGGTTGATAAACCTTCGTCGAAGCCAGGGCGATGTGAGCCCGTATCTCAATTTGTTATCCTGATAACAAACACTGAGGAGGTGAAAACCTACTGTCGTTGGGGAGATGCGGCTCAAGTGGAGATTCCTTCTTGGGAGGAAAACAAAATCTTCCGTAAAACCAGTTTTCTCATTGTATATACTTATTCGTTCACCCTAGGCCCGGTAGGACCGTCTTCGCCATTGATCGACCCCGTGGTTGTCGATTTCTGCGAGCGATATCAAGTGACGCTTGACCAGATTGACCCATCATATGGCATATATTTTACATGATCAGGCATTTTGCCAA
>MDKI01212881.1:0-11388 GCA_005239505.1 Nicotiana paniculata
TTGTAGTTGATTGAAGGGCCCTCAATTAGTTGTTCTTATTTATTATGTATCTACTTGAGAGAGTGTGAATATTTAGGTATTTGTTTGAACAACATCACTCCCGGAGTATAGACGAAAGTCATAACTGAGGGTTTACAAGTTGGATTAGAAATAACGATACTTCGGGTGCAATATAAAGTGAACTGTAATGCAATCTAGCTAGCGTAACTTGAGAGAGTGTGTCTAGTAAGTTATCATAATTACTTAAGAGAGATTTATGGTAGATATAGTGTTCATGATTGAAAGAGACAACTAATCAAACTATAGGAAGTATCCGAGAAGGAAGTTCACCAACGGGGGAAACCATAACCTTAGACCTTCATTATAATTGCTTACAACACATTGTTAGTAATTGTTAGTTATTATTACTGTCAGTAGAATTAATAATACATCACCAATTTATATTCAAAAGTCTTGAGAGAATTGATTGAGTAAAAGTTGCGTATTCTAAAGACTTGATTGATACGTAAATTCCCTGTGGGATCGACTCTGGGCATAATACCCCGGATTATAATTGCAACGCCCGTTTAGTATTTTATAAGACATAGTTGAGAGTGATCAGGAGCCTTCCATAATAGGCCCAAGTTTCCATATCCTCAATTCCATGGACCGTTATTTCACAACCTTTCATAATCCGGGTGTGTCAGAGTTCCCTAAGGATCTCAGAGGATCCCGGGCAGTGCTCACACCCAGATTTCATAGCCAAGATGGAGTAAGTGCAGTGTGGAAGGGCCAACTCTTGTGTGTCAAAGTTTAGAGAGAGTTCAAAGGTCCCAAAGAAATGCTCACACTAGAGGGGCAGAACCTAATATCTAAATAAAGTGAAAGTGCTCATAGTTTGAGGGATTCAAAAGAACAGTTTTGAAACAGTTTGAAATAGGAGAGACTTAGTAAAAACAAAGAATCTTTCATAGCAAAGGTCTTACTGATGAAAAATAGTTTTGGGAGAAACACCAAACTCAAAATAAAAGTAAAGCCAACTTCACATAAAGGACCCAGGGTGGTCCAACAATCACAAACAGGGGTGAGAGGGTTTGAGGGACAAATACAGAGCCTGTGTAGCAGGTAGAGGCACACATAGACATACAATCAGAAGAGTTCCTAAGGGTTCAAGGGGATCAAGGGTAAAGCAAAGTATCTTAACATATCAACACCAAACAGCTGAGACCATAATAGAATTAATGTAGTAGTCACATGCATGTAGATTCACATAAGGAACGGATGTTAAGTGTACAGATACATATTGGTCTTTTACAAGTAAAGTGAGACTTAACATGTAGAGGAAACTCAGAAACCTAATTGCATGTTGAACATCAAAATAGTAAGTAAAAGCGTTGCAGGAATACAAAGAATTGTAATAGTAATAGAGGCATGTTGGTTTGAGGACTGAATTCTAAATTAGGACATACCAGTAGAGTGTAGAAAAAAGTAACACAAAGTAGAATGTAGGAGATGAAAAATAGTTAGCATTGGCTTGCAGTCGGCTAACTCGGATCAATAGTGAGTAGCACAGAAGAAATAATAGAGAGAGAGTAATAATAAAGCAAGAAATAACTAATAGTCGTAAAGATTATCACAGGAAATCAATTAAAGGAAATCAATCACAGGAAATTAGGAATTCCATATAGGAGTAGTACTGATTTAAGAATCAGCATATTTTATACAGAGTAAACACACAATAGGAGAGAATCAGAAACCTTAGTGATTAAGATAGGGTAAAATCACACGGAATTAGGGGTTTACATAGGACAATGACATGAATCACTGAATAGGAATAATACAAGCAAGAAAGGTAAAGATTTAGAAGTATCGAATAGAGATGAATCATAGCATAAACATGGTAATAGCAGCTAAAAACCCTAACAAGCAATATGGGGTAAAACATCACGAAATCACAGAATAATCAAGAGAACAAAGTGAACACAATAGAACAGATGAACACATCGTTGTAAACAAACTCAGAGCCATAGGTTAAAACTAAGATCTTAGGGGTTTTAATGAAATAACCCAGACATGGAAAGGGAAATCTTAAACATAACGAAAGTCAAACAATAATACTTAAAATCTGAAAGGAAATCGTTTTTTTTTAAAAAGGGTTTGAAACCCTAGTTTGAAGATGAAGAGTTATCTTAGAAAAATCGGGAAATCCTTTGAAGAAACAACAATGAACTCATAATATACATAGATCTATAACAGATCTAAAAGAAATCGGAAAATCTTAAGTTTTAGGGTCTCAGAGAACCCATAGAAAATGAGGAAAAACCTTAAAGTTTCAACGACTTTAGCCGGAGAGGTCACAGATCTTACTCAGACGGCCGGAGGTGGCCGAAAATGGAATCAGAACCCATGAGGTTAGTGAACCTCCTTCTGGTTCCTCTGAGGGCCTCAAGGTGGTGATACCCGGCGTAGAAATGAAGCAAGGGCCAAGAGATGATGAGAGGCGATGGTTTTCGGCAGGGGAAGTGGCCGGAGGAGATGAACAAACTACGTCGGAGGGGGAGGTAGAAGGTTATACAGAGAACATAGAGAGAACCAGAGAGAATGAGATATGGGGGAAATGAGGAAGGGGGGGAGGGTAGTCACCTAGGTTAATTATGGTAAGGGATAATCTGAGCCGTTGATCAAAATTGATCAACGGTTCAGATTAAAACACAGGTTGGGTCGAGTAATTTTAATGCATTGGGCCCAAGTATTGGGTTAATTTAATCGGGTTGGGTTTGGGTAAATTAGGCTGAAATTGAAATTAAAGTGGCTACTTGTGAAATACCCCTTTTAAAAATAGATAAATAATTAATAAAATAGCCAATAATTATATAAAATGAAATTGAGGCTAAATAGGTGAAATTAAGGTAATTAAATAATATAAAAGATATAAATGACTAATTATTGAATTAAAATAGCATAAAGTGTATAATTAGGCTATATTTGCAAAGTCATTGCGGTTATAGCCAAATAATGCCAATTTGGCTATTTTGTGAAATAATTAAATCCTAATAGGATTAAAAATGATATATTGAGCTAGGAAATATTTTGAAATTATTTATAATATAGTTTATGAATAATTATTGAATATAAAGTACTGAATAATTTGGAAAAGAAATTAATAGAAATATGGAAAATTATGGAAAAATACTAGTTATTATAAAAAGCGATTTTGAAGGTATATATGCAAATTTTAAAATAGTTTGAGGAAAAATTGGGAATCAACAGGTTCGCAGACTTTTTAAAACGAAGTCAAAATTTCCTCGATTTGGGATTTTAAAATAAATAAATGGTGTCTCAAAATACCGTAAAAAATCCGGGTGGCGACTCTGAAATTAAATTAATAATCCCGAAATCGATAATGTCACTTAAATTGGAAAAACTCCCTTATACCTAATTCCCCTTACGGGTGAAAAAAGAGGTGTGACACTTCGGTTGATAGGGATCCCAACAACAATCCATGGAGGTGGTGGCCCTGGTGTTGCTAGAATCTCCGCTAACTAAGGTCGGGCTACGTCTCCCAGTGCATAATTCTCCAAATCTTGCTTTGGATCAATATCTTCGAAGCTGAAAGTAAGTGTTGAGTGTATTTTGATCAAATATTACTTTTAATTTATGTACTTTAGTCACTTTTGTCCCCTTTTTTATGTGAGACACATTTGCATAGGATTCCCAGAACAGGTACCCTTTGGCGTCCACTATACCTTGAGTGAACCACATCCATCCCTTGCATTCCATGAACTGTCTTAACGCTGCTGGGTTGTACCTCTCCAAATCTTTCAATAGAAATCGCCGATCGAGAATTAGCGACCTCATTGGCCACCATGTAGGACAGCTAGTGAAGGCAGGCAAGCTAACAAATCGGTCCTCCCAAACCTCTTTCTTCTTCGACCTTTCAAGGCCGGACACTAAAGCATCCCCTCCTCTACCATCATCAGGGATATCCTGAACTGGTGTATCTTGTGCCTCAGGTACAGGTGTAGCTGCTTGCTCAGACGCTTGGCTAGCACTCTCTGAGTCCTCGGCAGTGCTATGAGATGAGTACGGCTCGTCCCTAAGTTGGTATCTATCTTGTGGCCTTAACTATACGACCGACTGCTCTTGAATAGAGGCTGAGTTACCCTCTGATGCTCCCTAGACGGGACATATGAGCTCATCTCGGAGAGATCTGCACCTCTCCCTCTGTCTGTTGTAGCTTTCTTCGTAATTTTCTTTTGCTGGACAAGAGGTAAGGCACTCTTTTCTTGACCCCGAGAAGGTTTCACCCCTCCCTTTAGATATGTCGCCTCGTCCCCTATATCGAACCATTGTCTATGTCAAACAAAGGTGATTGTTAGTTGCAATTCAATGTTCAAACATACCCTGGAGACATGCAAGTAAGATAAAAACCAGGAGATACAGTGAGGGTACACATCCAAAGTATGCTTGTAGGAAACTAGATTTGTGGTTCGCACAATTTTCTTGCGGCAGCAAATTTGGACTTGCGGACAACACAATTTCGTCTTGCAGCTGCAAAAGTGTAGTACGGTCCATGCAATTTACTTGTCGTCGCACCTCTGAATCCAAAAAAGTGCCAACTCTCTGATGACAGAGAATTGGCTGATGTGCGGCCGCAACCTATTTTTTGTTTTCCGCACAATTAGACTTGAGACCGCATAATTAAGTCAAAGTGTACTCTCTGGTGACAGTAAAAGGGACATTTTGTGGCCGTGATCGGAAATATGTGGTTCACACGTTTTATATTGCGGCCACAAATCTATTCGTGCAGTATGTTGCCTTAAAATCACAATCCGCGGACCGCACAATTTCAGGTGCACCCGCAGATTACAAAAATTACAAACATCCCAATTTTTTTCTATCTGGGTAGTGCAATTTTGTGCAAATTTTGACATGGAAACAACGTAGGGGCATGGAAATATGTTGACCCAGTTCCCATAGAGCATGTAATATTAACCCATTACAGATTTACCCCTACATGAATGTACAATTGAATCCTATAGACAAATGGCCTAAAAATGACTAAAAATATACAAATTAAAAGAAAAAGATTATAAGGAATTGAAGCATACCAAATGAATGAGTGCGATGAGTGGCTGAACAAAGATGTGTGTGTGGACAGACAGATTCACCAACAATTTTCAAGAGAGTGTTATTTTTGTTCTTAGAGATTGAAAACCGCAACCCTTGCCCCTGCCTTTCTATTTATACTTATGGTCTATGAAAGGGGAAGAAGGTCAAGTGCGGCCGCACATTTTCATGTGCGGTCCACACTATGTTACCTGGGGCATTATCTTCGGCATCTCATCTGCGGTCCGCACAATTTTGTGTGCGACCGTAGATCTCATGTGCGGTCGCAAATTTCCCTTTTGGTTGCACATCGACGTCTTCTATGACAGGCTCAAACTTCACACAGTTTGTATTTTTCATTTATCATTTGTGTGGTCCGCAAGATAATTATGAAGCCACATTTCTCTTTTGATACAACATTCCAAATTCTGCGGTCCGCAAAAATTAACTGCGGTCTGCACTTATTTCAACACTTAGCCACATTTCTTTCCACGGTTCTTGTAAGTCACACTCAGCCTTATAGAAAACTTCAAATCAAGTTAGGACAACAATAACTAACTACCAAAGGAAAAAAGAAAAGATAAATGGGTTGCCTCCTAAGAAGCGCCTGATTTAACGTCGGGGCACGATGCAAAACACCATTAATTGAAATGAATGACTTCCACGACGTGACTATCTCCAACTTTTCCCAAGTAGTGCTTCACCAAGTGACCATTGACTCAGAATAGTTCATTATTTTTTTTCCTTGAGTCCAATGCAACAAAAGGTGTCACACCCACAATTTCGAACGAACCACTCCATTTAGACTTATGCTTCCCGGGAAAGATCCTCAACTTTGAGTTAAACACCATACAAGATCTCCCACCTTGAACTCTTTGTTCTAAATTTATTTGTCATGAAGATATTTCACTTTTTTCTTTGTACAAGGACGAACTTGCATAAGCTTGGTACCTGAACTCATTCAATTCATTCAAATGTGAAACCCTCAAGTTAGCGGCTACATCCCAATCAAGATTCAACTTCCTTAGAGCCCACATGACCTTGTGCTCAAGTTCCACTAGTAGGTGAGAACCTTTCCCCAACACCAACCAGTATGATGACATTCTGATAGGTGTTTAGTAAGCCGTTCGATAAGCCCATAGTGCATCATCAAGGTTCTTGTCCCAATCCGTCTGATTAGCATTCACCATTTCGGACAAAATACTCTTTATCTCCCGGTTGGAAACTTCCACTTGACCGCTAGCTTGTTGATGATAGGGATTTATGGATTTATGAGTAACACCATACTTGCTAAGTAAGGTGTCGAAAGTCTTGTTGCAAAAATGTGACCCCACCGCATATAATTGCCCGCGAAGTACCAAACCTTGTGAAAATATTCTTCTTAAAGAATGCCACCACATTTCTCGCCTCATTGTTGGGTAGAGCAACAGCCTCAACCTATTTGGATACATAATCCACCGCGGTCAAGATGTAGATGCTTCGACAAGAACTCACAAAAGGACCCATGAAGTCAATACCCCACACATAAAAAATATTAATCTCCAAAATGATAATGAGAGGCATTTCATTTTTCTTTGATATTCCACCGGCCCGTTGACACACCACCTCTTTTCACTAGCTCACTAGCATCCTTGTAAAGAGAGGGCCAATAGAAATCGCAATTTAGCACTTTGGTCGTCGTTCTTGCTCCTCCATGATGACCATCATATGGAGAAGAATGACCAACTCAAAGAATTTCACCTTACTCTTCTTACGGTACACATATTCTAATCACCCAATCCGTACAAATCCGGAAGAGGTATGGTTCATCCCAATAATAATTTTCACAATCCCGTTTGAGCTTCTTCCTTTGGATTGAAGATAACACATTCGCAATGATTAAAATTTTCTAGATCTGCAAACCATGGAACCTCTTTGTTTGAAATTGACAAGAGTAGATCACCACGTAAGGAGTCATTGATTTCAAGGCCATTATTCGGCCTCCCCTCCTCCAAGCAACACAAGTGGTCCGCCACTTGGTTTTCACTCCCTTTTCTATCTTGGATGTCAATATAAAAATCTTACAACAAAAGCACATATCTCATAAATCGAGGTTCATATTCCTTCTTTCTTATAAGATAAGGAAGTACCGCATGATCCATGTGGACAATGACCTTTGCACCCATCAAGTACGAGCAGAACTTCTCAATTGCAAGCACAATGGCAAGGAGCTCTGTCTCTGTTATGGAGTAGCTGAGAACTATTCATGGTCTTACTAGCATAGTATACCAGATGAAAAATCTTGTTGATTCATTTCCCCAAAACAGCCCCAACAGCTACGTCACTTGAATCACACATGAGTTCAAATGGGACACTCCAATTTTGGAGCGGTGATGATGGGAGTAGTTGTCAACTTGAACTTCAACAATTCAAAATCTCTCATGCAATAATCAATGAAGTTGAACTTAACATCCTTCTCAATAATCTTGCACAACAGATTCACCACCTTAGAGAAATCTTTGATGAAGCACCGGTAGAATTCCGCGTGGCCTAAGAAACTCCGCACACCCTTTACCGAAGTTGGAGGTGGAAGTTTAGATATCATCTCAATATTTTCCTTGTCAACTTAAATTCCATTCTTTAAGATTTTGTGGCCAAGTATAATGCCTTCCTCGACCATGAAATGACACTTCTCCCAATTGAGCACCAAATTTGTTTCTTCACATATTGCCAACACTTTATCCAAATTTGCAAGACAATCATCAAAAGAATCTACAACCATCGAGAAGTCATCCATGAAAACTTCAAGGTAGTACTCCACCATGTCCGTAAATATAGCCATCATACACCTTTGAAAAGTCGTCGGTGCTTTGCACAAACCAAATGGAATCCGCTTGAAGGAGAAAGTACAGTAGGGAAATGTAAAGGATGTTTTCCTCTGATCTTCCGTAAAAATAAGAATTTTGTTGTAGCCCAAATTCCCATCAAGAAAGCAATAGAAATCACGTCATGCCAATCTATCGTGAATTTGATCTAAGAAAGGAAGTGGAAAATTATCCTTCCTTGTGGACTTTGTTGATCTTGAGATAGTCCATACATACTCTTCAACTGGTCACCATTCTCGTAGGAATCACTTCATTCTTGTTATTGGTGACCATAGTCATGCCCCTTCTTCTTTGGGCCACATTGAATCAGAGAATTCCACGAACTATCGGAGATGGGGTAGACAACCTCGACATAAAACCACTTGATAATCTCCTTTCGGACAACTTCTTGCATAGCCTTATTGAGTCTATTTTTATGTTCAATAGATGGTTTGGTGCCTTCCTCCAAGTTGATCTTATGCATGCAAAATACAGGGCTTATCCCCCCAAATATCCTCCAAAGTACACCCAATATCCTTCTTCCTCTTTTGTAGCACCGCCAAAGTGGATTCTACTTGCATATTAGTCAAACAAGAGGAACGAATAACCATTAAAGTAGAACAAGGACCAAGAAATTCATACCGAAGATGTGGAGGCAATGGCTTAAACTCCAAGGTAGAAGGATCTTTAACAGAAGGTTTTGTAGGATGAGTTGTCCTATTTTTAAGATCCAAAGACACTTTTCGGGGTGCATAGTTGTACGACCCCATTCCTTGCAAAGAGTTCACACATTCCATGAAACCATCCATCTCGTCATTATCAAAGTTGAGCAAGAAGGCATCCAACATATCACAAACATTGACCATAGAACTTGGTTCATCAACAATAACATCGGTCACCAAATCCAAAAAGGAGTACACCTCATTGCTATATGGTTTCCGCATGAACTTACGCACATGCAAGACCACTTTTTCATCACCAACCCGGAATTTAAGTTCGACGACTTCAACATCACAAAGAGCCTTCCCCGTGGCAAGGAAAAGTCTCTCAAGAATAATTGGCACATCATAATCAACTTCACAATCTTGAATGACAAAATCTGCTGGAAGAATGAATTTATCAACACGAACCAAGACATCTTCAATCACTCCCAAAGGTTTCTTCATAGTACGAACGACCATTTTTAGTCTCATAGAGGTGGGTATTGGTTGCCCAATTCCCAAGGACTTGAAGATCGAATAGGGCATCAAATTGATACCTGTCCCAAGATCACAAAGAGCTTTTGCAAACTCAGCTCTTTCAGTTGTACAAGGAATTGTGAAAGCACCAGGATCCTCAAACTTAGGAGCCATTGAATGCACAATTTCACTCACTTGATGAGTGACTTTGATGGTTTCAAAATTTATTGACTGCTTCTTTATCACAGGATCCTTCATAAACTTTGAATAGCTGGACACTTATTCCAATGATTCAACTAATGGCACATTGATTGAGAGACTCTTCATTATTTGAATGAACTTATTGAATTAATTCTCACCATTTTGCTTGGCATGTATTTGAGGGTATGGAGGTAGAGGCTGAGGCAATGGTGCCTTAGCATTTTGCACTACTGGCTCCGGTATGTCAACAATATGATCCCTAGACAGGTTCACCTCCTCTTGAGTCTCTTCTACACTATCATCAATATCAATCCGAACTTCATCATTTTATTGCACCACATTGCTCAGGAACTCTTCTTTTTGTACCACTTTCTCATCATCCTTAAGTTGGCTTTGACTTGAGGTGGGTGCATTCCCACCTCTTCCACTTCTTGTATTAACAGCCATGGCATGCCCCATATTGTTTTCACCATTTGGGTTTACTACCGTGTCAGTTGGTAGTGCCCCCTTAGGATGAGAATTTAGAGCTTGAGAGATATGCCCCATTTGAACTTCTAAGTTGCGGATTGATATGGTATGTGAGGCAAAGTGGGCATCCGGATCGACATTATTTTCCATCATTTGCTTAAACATATTCTCAATAAGCCCCATCTCAATGTTTGAAGAACTTGGACCATGTGAAGGATAAGGAGGCGGGTAGTCTGGTTGTTGATACATCCGGGGCCTTTGAAAACCCGACCCCTAGTTGCCTTGATTATTGTTCCATACGCCTTGATTATGTTACGCCCCGCAGTATTACATCGATGTTATTCTTCACAATATTAAATTACGACGATGTTGCACCCTGTAGTATTGTACGTGTAATTTTGCGTAAGGTAATTGACATCAGTCCAAGGAAAAGATTATTTGGAAATTAAAAGGATTATGCTATTTAAAACAAGTGATAAGTAATTCCTGAAGATGAAAGGGGAAGCAAGTTAAAGAAAACGAGTTTCGTTGAAAATGGTCAATTTGGGATAAAGTACGGGTCGAGCGATACTACCCAATAATTATGAACTAGTACCATACAAAGTACCATATGGCCGTGATAATATGATATATAAAGTATATTAAAAATGAGTAGTATTTTTAGGTAATTTGAGATAATTTTTAAATTATGGAGGTAATTTGTAAATTACCGGATAACGGGACATTACCTAATTAACTAATAAGTGGATAAAAATTAATAATTATCCCAAAAGAAACATGGAAGCCAACCACTTTACAAACAATGACTCACAGTCACGTTGGAGTAGGTGGCTACCTAAGAGTTAGTTAAAATTTAATGAGTAGCTTACTACAATCTGGTTCTATTTTCCTTTTGGAAAAAAGAACCAAAGATGTTCTTAATTCAAAAGCAAGAAAACATATCCATTTTCTTAGTTCGAAACAAATCAAAGTAAAGAAGTCCAAATTAGTTCAAACAATTCAAAGTAGAGAAGTCCAAATTCGTTTAAAACTATTCAAAGTACAGAAGCTCACTTCGTTATTAAAAATTTAAAGGAGCAGAAGTTCATTTCGATCAAGAAAAAATTCAAATAAGCAGAAGCTTATTTTCGTTCAAATACTTCAGCGTAATTCCATGAAAGTTTTGCGGTTATAAGAGTATGTTTCATTCTTTGCCAAGAATATTATACGTAATTTTCCTTACTCCAGGTATGTTAAGGCTATCCCTTCTTTATTTTTGGCATGATCCAAATTATACTGAAGAAACGAGCAAACACACGGTTTCCATAAATTACTCTATTCATAGGAATACTAGGGGTGTCTATATTATTGATTCCCCGTGTGAATTATTATTATCTTCTGTTCATGGATCCCAGAAAAATACGTATTTGATAATGTTCATCCGAAAGGCATATTGATTTTTATGGCATTCTGAGAAAATCTTATTAACGTATTTCTTATGCATTTCATGCATTTATACATGTACATTGACCCATGACTCAGACGGCGTTATATACGCGTGTATATGTATGTTTAAATATATATATATATATATATGTATGTATGTATATATATATGTATGTATGTATATA
>ML359794.1:0-11914 GCA_005239505.1 Nicotiana paniculata
TAATTTTAATATTATTAATTATTAAATATGGGTATCATTAATTATTAGTTAAGTTAACTAAAAAAAAAGAAGGTAAAAAGGGCCTAAAGCCCATAAAGAGTTGTTGAGCAAAATAAGGCTTAAGGTCTAAAAGAAACGTAAAAGGGGTGCAAAGGGAGAAACAACAGAAAACGCAAGAAACAGAACAACGTTCTGTTTACTCAGAAAACACATACATTGGAAAGAAAATCGTAGGGTTTTTATAAACCACTAATTCTTAAACTCAGGTATGTAAAATTTCCTATTGTCGATTACCTCACACTAGTAATAGGTAAGAATTGAATAGTTAATTCCTTTCTTTCTCTATATTAACAATAGATTTCATGTTTAGGGGTGAAACTTTAAAATTGATTAAAATGTACTGGTTATTGTAGAATCGATTGTTTGACTGGTGTCAATTGGACTGGGGCTTATGTATTGGCTCGAGAAGTTTTGAGGTGAGTTGATATAACCCTTTACTAAAGTGGTTTAACTCAGAAAAGTATGCATATAAGGTGTTTGATGAATTGGCTAAAAGAGTGAATATGTACTTAATTGAAGTGAGTGAGTTCCTATTAGTTTAGAATTATTTTAGTTAAAGCTAGATGATTTATTTTGATATATGTGCATAAATTTTCAGATTTTTGTGTTATTCTTATATGCCATTTTCATGTTAAAAATTCATGAAAAAGCAAGAATATTTAGAATTAATTTTGAATCTTTATTTCATTCTTATGCCATACCTTACATTTAAGAATTCTAGAATATGTATGTTTGAAAGATTTAGACTTGAAAAGTCACAAGAAGAAATTTTAGAGAGAAATGATTTTTGGGAGTATCCTTTATTCTGAGAAGGGGTCATCGTCCAAGCCGAGGGTCCTGACCAACGCTTTGACTTCCTGAAACTACTTTTGCCAAAGTAGGGAGCACATGAGCCGAGGGTCTCATTGCTGAGAATTCACTTAGCCAGGCTAAGGTATGGTACATGAGCGCTGAGAATCATGAAGTGAGTGACACCTCGTGGATTGGGTCTTCAACCAGGTTGGGATCGAACCCGTGCTGATCACACGGTGACTAAGACAAAAATAGGTCAGGATAGTTGGAACTCCCAAAGTATAAAGAGAAATCTTTTTTTTGAAAAAGAAAAGAATTTCTTGTAGAATATTCATAAACTGCTATTATGCAATATTTTTTTGAATTGTTCCTAGAAGCTTTAATTTTTATGCATTTAAATTCCTTGCTCGTAATGTGTATTGTATTAAGGTTTCGTCTCCTGTCGTTGAGACTCACTGAGTACAATGGATGACACAGACGTTCTCTTTTGGGAACCTACGTTGGTCTGCGGTACAACGTAGGAATCGATTTTGCAGGCGAGCAGGCTACAATTTAGGACTTCCCTCCCTTCTAGTGCTATTGGTGAGCTCCGCTTTTGTTCGTGGAGTATCCCTTAGAGTCATCTTTACATAGCTATTTCTTTATTTACTTAGAGAATTGGCCAGGAAATCTCATGTCCTGAGCAGTGCGTCAGTTTATCAGTAGAGACTTCATAGACACAGTCGGTGGGTTAAGATTCAGATGTTTTTGATAATAACTTAGCAGCATTTATTGTTTATTATGAATAAAGTTTTGGAGTTGGTTTATTTTAGATATTTAAATTAATTAAAAGTATTTTATTATAGTATTACCTTATTGCGTATAAAGTTTGAAGTTATAATAAATTTGATAATCTCAGATGGTTCGCTCGATTATATTTAAAGATCGGGTACCGATCACGACTTGTTTAAAAAATGGGTCGTGACAGTTCTTATAGTATGTGTTTACCTTAATAAAAGAATGTCTTCTAAGTGGATGCAAACAAAAACTTAAATAGAAGCCAAACAGAGAAACGAACACTTTGGGAGTGATGTTGCATTTGTTAACGAAAATGGCAATTATGTGACCTCGGCACGAGTTGCATGCTCAATTAAAACCATAGATAGCTAATGTCATTGGAAGTGGAAGTTAAGTTTGATTACGTATTTAGCATTTCAAGTGTAATGCCACATAATCTTTTCAACCGTTTGTCATAATATATTCAGTCCATTTATTCTTACTTGTCCACTTTGAACTTTTCAAATCACTTAAGAAATAATAATTATAGTATATGTTTTACCATATAACCCCTATTAATGATAGCGTTTCAAAAGTCTTGAGGAAATAATTTTGAAAATGAATAATTAATGATAAAAGTAAAATAGGAAAAAAAAATTGTTTTTCTCTTGATTTAGTATAGTGAACAAATAAAAGTAAAAATATATTTTTAGTATAATGGACAAGTAAAAGTGAACGGAGTGAGTACAGTAGAGTAGAAATCTCCTCAACGGATGTTGTCACAGAAAACAAATATTTTGTGGATAGGGTATTACAGTTGTGTGACATTTCGGTCTTTCAAACGGCCAATTGAATGGTTAAGTACTGGTTCTATAAGCTTTAGAAGTATTGAGATGGATTTGTTTTTGAAAATTGTGGAAAACCTTTTCCAATTTTTACAAAATTGGCTAGCTCATTGTTTTTGAAGATGAAGATATTGTTGGAAAAATATAGAATTTGAGAAAAAGTTGAAGATAGAACTTGAAAACTGGTTTCATTATTTTCCGAAGTTGAAATTTTTCTCAATTCTACATATTTCTCAACATTTAGTCAGTTCTTGAACCAAACACAAGTTTGCAATTTTTCTAATGCAAGAAGTAAGATTTTTCTCTTAACACAAAGTCAAACAATAAGTTTCCAATTTGGAAGGTTTTGTATGAAACTGAGAAAGTGTAAAGGAATATCGTTTTTTTCTCTAGAATAGGCAGCTTCCTCATATTAGCAGCTCGCATTAGCGGGCTTATAGAGAAATAGCCACTATTAGTAACACATATGCGAACCAAGATTTGAACTGTATGGGTTCGGAATTGTAATACTTTCAAGTTATTGACTTTTAAATTAATAAATTTTATATATTCAATGAATTTCTCAAAACAAATATATAGTTTGAACAAAAATTATTGGATTCGACTAAACCCGAGCGTATTCAGATTTGGAGCAGAATAATCACAAAAAGTTGCCCTTTACCATGACATTAATGCACCTGTTCACTTTCCACTTCATCAATGGAAGACACGAATAACTTACTATATGTTTGATTTATTTATTATAGACCTACCATTTCTTCAAACTCCTCTTCTAATTCTAATTCAAATTCATAGTGTAATATTCACAATCCCTCTTCCATTAATGAGATAAATGTATGGGTTGAAATCTGATCAAAAGGAAATTTGTGTGAAAAGGAACGGTAAAGAGTTAAGAAAGTCAAAGTTGTACCTATGAGGCACTATAACGACGAATATCTCGGCCACGGCCGAGATCGTACTCTCAAAGGGCCTCCTCGGCGAAGAAGATGTTACGACGCTGTAGAAGGTTAATCTAAAGTATTGTCAAAAGACTTAGATACCCTGGTTAAAAATCGTTGGGCAAAATACTAGGTGAGAGAGTGAAAATAAGGGGGATTGTTCCAATATCACACACCTCTTCACTTACAACATATAGGCTCTCTATGGTTCTTATAATCATCATCATCGAATGAATGAGGACATATCTCATGGTCATGATTGGTGAACCTTTTTCTCCTTCTACTACTTTATATTATGAAATAATGATGTCAAGAATGCTATTTTATCACATATATTAGATCCCTATCAAGGTTTTAATTGACTCTCAAGCTTAACCTTATCTAGCTTTTTTTACTGTCGTTCTTTGATCTAGAGTTAATTATCTTTACCTAAAATTTATTCTTTTTCTCAACATTTTATTTAATTTAACAAAAAAACTTTGAAAACTTTCTGGTCAAACAATAAAATCTACACTAGTCAAGAATTGAGTCTAGTTGGAGCTAGATTTATCATTTACATCCTCACCAACAATGTCACATCTCAAATACGGAAGTCCGTAATAAACTATGCGAGTGATTCAAAATTGTCGGATTATTACGAGTTCATTTATTACTTTCATCATTAACGGATAATTATTTCTATGTTCAACAAAATTGTACCAACAAAAAGAATAGCGTCGGCAATGATGCTTGGGGCTACTTAAATGATGACACCTTGCTTAATGATGAAACTAACAATTGCTTATCTGGACATGTCGAAATTTGCCTCCTATAGTATAGAATATATGGAGCCCGGAACCAAATTAATGCCCTTTTTGGCACAAACAACAAAAATAAATAGAAAAAAAAGGAAAACTATTTTATGTATAACGCCCAAAAATTAGGCGCTATACATTAACGGTAATTGTGCCGTTAATGTATAACGTCCAATTTTTGGGTGCTATACTGCAAAAGCTGACTGTGTCAGTATAGCGCCCAAAAAAAGGACGCTATACATATATATTTTTTATTCCGTATTTTTTGCTGGATACAATAATTTAAATGCGTATAGCGCCCAATTTTTGGGCGTTATACATAAAAAATAAAATTCCCGACTAGCCATTTCCTATATAAAGAGGTTAAGATAATAAGAAAAATCATTCAATTTTTTTTTAAGTGTCGTTCAAACGTTTCTTGCTGTTAAATTCTCCAGCAATTTTTCATTATGTCTGAAGAGCGTAGAATAAAAGTTTCATTATATTGGGNTTACCTGCACAGTGTCATGTTAAATTGCCACTTACAATGGAGTACGATAAATTGATATCGTTGTTATGCAAAAAAATAAGTGTGGGGAAACGTTCAGTGATTCTTAAAGTAACCGGAAGATATCCGTATTCCGTCACTCCGCAAGGGATTGCTTTTCACTTGGAGTTTAACATCAACAATGATGAAACTTTGAGTGATTTTCTGAGGACTCCGGATGAATGCCGAGAATTTCTTGTAATTACAATGTTGGAGATGTACGTCAAGGTCGAAGACGTTCCCAAAAATGAGGTTGCGCGTGGTAGGGATAACCCCCAGTCATCGGGTGGTTATTCTGGAGCAGTTTTTGCCGGACAGGTTCCGAATGAAAAAGTTTTTCTTGATTTAAACTTATTACCGCCGGCAAATGAGCAGCGAGAAAATAATTTCTATCCCGCTTTCCATAATTCACAAGACGAGTGGTAAACTTCAATTTTCATTTGTGTTAATTATGTACATTTTTGGTGTATTGAATTTGTATTAACGCTCATATATTTAACAGGGGGTACCGACCGGATATGAATTTTACAAGTGGTTCATCCGGTAGTCATCACCTAATTGAAAACGTCCATCATGAAATTTCATCACATTACGACTTGTAAGTGAAGTGATATAGCTATATGGAAAGTATTTAATAATTTCACCAGCTTATATTTTTGTTGGTTGTGCAGTGAAAACCAGCAAGTTGAACCACCAGTACTCACTCAATTGCCCGAAAATGACGTATTAAATACGGATCTGCCAGATGCACAGAGTGAGGAAGAGAACAGTGATTATGAAAATAATGCCGATGAATCCGGAGGTGAGACACCCTTTCCTCGTGAGGATGGTGATGAGGAGGATGAGGAGGAAGGACCTGATTTTAAGAGAGAGTATGCTCCAACCCTCCCCCCTAGATGAAGAGTGTACGAGTCTGAAGTGCCGTTTCATTCAAGAGATATGCCTTACATTAATAACTTGCCAAGCATGCCGGATGTGGAAGCTCTCACAAGGGATTTTGATAAAATTCGGATAACAATGTGGGATGAGTCTAGACCAACGGTGCTTGCAAAGGGCATGCTTTTTCCTGATAAAGCGCGCGTGAGCAGGGCTTGTAAAATGCACAGCGTAAAAGAGTGTCGTGAGATGCAGGTATGGAAGTCAAGTCCATTGGTATACAAGGTTGTTTGCCGCAGGTGGTTTTGGCCATGTCATTGGATGTTGCGTGCGACCAAGAAGAAGACGTGCCTGTGGAAAGTGGGTAAGTACATTCCCACCCACACATGCGAAATGGACACATTCAACGGGAATCACTTCAACTTGGACATTGACTTGATTTCTCTTGTACTTATTCCGCACCTCGAAGTGTCCATAAGGGATAAAATCAAAGAGTGCATTACATCAGTGCACCAAGAGTATGGCCATACTATTACCAAAAGAAAGGCATTTCCCGGGCGCAAACGAGCGTTTGAAATTGTCTACGTAACTGGTATAAGTCATTTGCATCTCTGCCAAAGTACATGGCCGCACTGCAACACTTTAACCCCTGGACGGTTGTTGAATGGAAGCTTGAGCGGAGTCCGGAAAATCAGAATATATATTCAATTACGTGTTCTGGGTGTTTAAACCAGCAATTGATGGATTTTCGCATTGCCGGCCCGTAATATCCATAGACGATACTCATGTCTATGGAAAATACGATATCAAGATATTGATAGCCGTGGCAGTAGATGCTAATGGACAAATATTTCCTATAGCTTTTGATGTTTGTGCCAATGAAAGCACAGAGACGTGGACGCTGTTTTTGAATCACTTGAAAGAGCACGTTGTCAAACAACATTCCGGTATTTGTCTAATACCTGATCGAAACGGTGGTATCTTAAGTTATGTGGAGAACTTGCCTGCATGGAAAGAACCTTATGCATACCACCGTTACTGTGTAAGGAACTTTAAGGTCAATTTTCAGAAGGCATATCTTAACAAGGATCTACATGATTTGATGTGGATGGCAACAACAAACCACCAACAACATAAATTCTGGAGGCACATGGAATCTATCAGGCAAGAAGACGAGGAAGCCTATTGTTGGTTAATGCGACATCACCCTGAAAAGTGGACTTTGCATGCGGATGGTGGCAGACGATGGGGAATTCTGACTACAAACGTGTCAGAGTCTTTCAATGGGTTATTGAAGTCGGCAAGAGGATTTCCTGTCACAGCTATGGTGCAGATGTCGTTCAAGCAGATGGCGGAGAGGTTTGTTGAACGGTCTGCAGCTGCAACGACATTGATGGAACGAGGTGTTGAATTTATACCAGTGTCGATGAAGAGATTTGAGAAATACAGACGGTGAGCATATTGGCATTCATTTTTGCAGTATGATAACGAAAGAAATATTTTTGAAGTTCGCACCGCTATCCATCAAAATTGGGGGAATAATGTACATACTTTAAATGAATCATCAAGGTTATGCTCTTGTGGGAAATGGTCCATCTACCACATGCCATCAAGTGTTTTCGACGTATTGGTTTTGGAGAGACCAACTATGTTGATCAACAATATAGTGTTGCCAAGTATGTAAACACATATAGTGGGCAGTTGCAGCCAATGGGTGCTGAGCATTATTGGCCGCCGGAACCATTTAAAATGGTGTGCAACAAGTCCTATTTGCGTCGAATACAGGTGCAGAAGAGAACACGTAGACGGAACCAAATGGATGTTAGTGATACCGTTTATGCGCGCAAATGTGGTATATGCTCGCAAACAGGACACGACCGTCGAAAATGTCCTTCAGGTGGTTTGGGTGGAAATACTAATCAAGCTCGTGGTGGGTGTTCTTCTAGTAAGCCTAACTATCCATGAGTTTATGTTGTAATAATTAGTTGTGTTTGTTTATGTTGCAAGATTTATGAAATAAATTTATGTTTGTTAATTGTGATTTGAACTTTTTCATTTTAATTTTTTAAATGATAATTTAATAAAATTATGTGTGTATTTAGCGGGGTTAAACACTACGTTAATTATGTGTGTTGTCTTGTCGAACTGAAAAAGCTGACCAGCTGACATAAAGTTGTCTTGCCTTGTAGACTCTGTGGGATATTTAACACGCAAACTATAGCGCGATTAAATAGTACGTTATGTGTGCATTTAGCGCGGTTAAACACTACGTTAATTATGTGTGTTGTCTTGTCGAACTGAAAAGGCTGACCAGCTAACATAAAGTTGTCTTGTCTTGTACACTCTGTGGGATATTTAACACGAAAAATATAACGTGATTAAATAGTATGTTATGTGTGCATTTAGCGCGGTTAAACACTATATTAATTATGTGTGTTGTCTTGTCGAACTGAAAAGGCTGACCACCTGACATAAAGTTATCTTGTCTTGTACACATCATGATATTTAACACGCAAAACATAACGCGATTAAATAGTACGTTATGTGTGCATTTAGCACGGTTAAACACTACGTTATGTGTATTGTCTTGTCGAACTGAAAAGGCTGACCAGCTGACATAAAGTTGTCTTGTCTTGTACACATCATGATATTTAACACACAAAATATAGCACGATTAAATAGTACATTATGTGTGCATTTAGCGCGTTTAAACACTACGTTATGTGTGTTGTCTCGCCTATAAATAACGGGCTCATTCTACTTATTTTGTGTGCTAAAAAATTACTAATAACAAATATTTCATTAAAAGTAACGTTTTTAACGTACAAATGTCTCAACCTCTTCGCACACCAAGGTGCAAGTGTGGTAAAAGATGCATGATGCAATCTTGTTGGGACGGTGGTGAAGTTGGACGCTGCTACTGGCACTGTGTGAACCAATTTACAAGGTTACCGACGAACCTATTTGCGATTTTAAGGAATGGATTGATGAACCATGTTATCAGGAATGCTACAAATAATCTTTGCAGCATCTTCATAATTTGTGTTTAAGACAATTGGAACATGAAAGAGGAAGTAAAAGAGAGATTGCAGAGTTGAAAGCGAAACTGAAGGAGGTAGAAGAAGAAAAAATAAAATCCCAATGGAATTTTGAATCCCAAAAGGAACATAAAAAATAATATAAAAGGGAACTTGCGGAGGTGAAGACGAAACTGAAAGAGGTAGAAGAAGAAAAACAAAAACTGGAAGAACAATTTAAGTGGTTGGGGCAGAGAATAAAGGGCGGCCGGGGCTAAACATTGACATGTATGTGTTTAATGTATTTTTCTCATATAATGTATTTTTATTATATTGGCCTGCTATGTTTGTGTTTGTGCTTGTGTTTGTGCTGTAGTAATGTTTTCCTTGTTTGTTGTATTGAGTTATATTTGAATTGTAGTGGAAGTTAAGTTTTAGTGTTGGTGTTGTTATATAAAACTATCTAATGAAGGGGAACTAAAAAAGTAATGTGTATATTATATAAATATTGTTGTTAATGTACAGAAAAATATAATTTACACCAAATACAAAAAAAAAAAGTAAGGCCAAATCAATGTGTCCCGCATCCGGTATGTCTCAACGCAGCTGCTGGCCTGAGGCGCATCCTATCCCGCCCGGATACACTATCGGGATCATCATCATCAAGTCGTCTCCTTATAGCCGGATGCTTCGCCTGATGACATGTATCAGCGGTGCTGTCAGGATCGATATAAGAGGCCATCGGTCCAGTAGAAGGCTACATAAGAATAGAAAGCTCAGTATAGAAAAGTACATAACAATTCACAACAATTTAAATTGTCTTACCATGATCTCAACTGACTCCTGAAGGTAATCATATGTCGCAGCCACGTCAGCATCCCATGAAGCCTTAAAAATGAAATTAATAAAGTTAAAGAAAATAAATAAGTTACAGGTAAAACAAATTCAAATTCAGTTCTAATAAACTCATACCTGCGCATGTGATGAGGAGCCATAACTCAGACGGCGCCCACGATCCCCTCCTAAAATATCCGTGCCCGTGATAAATAATTGACCCGACAGGGTCACCTGCGATGTACCTGGGGTGAGATGCATCGGCATGTCCATCTCATGCATGCCACCTGACATAGCAGCAACAACATCATTAGCAGTAGCCTCGACACCCCCTTGCTGGGGACCACCTCCTCTCCGCCCACGCCCACGTCGTCCGGCACCCTGGCCTCGTCGGGCACCACCATCTGGTCGGGCACCACCAGCTTGTGGGACACCATGACCTCGCTCGTAATGCGCTGGGTCCACATAATCAGGCTGATGTGCCAAATGCTGATCCGATCGGGCTCGATGCAGTGTCCGGGCAGCCACATCCATGAATTGATGACTATAATCCTGCATGGCCACAAGATCGTGGACATGACTCTGCATATGCAGTCCTATCTGATAGACGGTATGCAATCCAATCGCCTGCACAAAGTAAAAAATATAAACTACATATGTGGCACTAAGTTACAGGTATATAATTAATAATAACAGAAACATACCAGGGCCTTGTGTCTCCCGGCGTATGGGACGTACTGACCGTGTGCCAGATGAATAGGGTTCCCGATAAAAAGTCGGGTAACAAGGCGGTACCATGCCATATAATCCTGAATAGGCACCTCTTGCATCTCCGTAGGTGGGGTCAACTCATCTCGCATGTCGCAAATACCCATTTTCTCATTAAGCCATGCCATAAATATGTCGTTCGCCCTGGACCGATCATCCATCTGATAATGTAGAGCATGCCAGACAGGCTGCCTCGGTATAGACTGCGGCAGGCCAAACTGATGAAGCACCCGCTCGGAGGCATGATGCTCGACAATATCGAGGCATATGAGCGGGACAGAAGTCATCCAAATATGTCAGCCGAACGAGCAATAAGCTGGAAGGGTACCGATCAACTCCTCGATGTACGACGTCCAGATGAACTATCAAATAAGAACACAAACCGTGAGTATGCGCAATACTAAGTTAATATATACCAGTTAAGTTTAGGTAGATATTCACTTGTGCGCCATCTAGCAGATCCAACACATCCCTGTAGAGGGGGAGATAATGATGGGAATCATACTCTCGTGCAAGGGTACGGCGGAGAACCCACCTCCTGGCTAGAGGGAGAAACTGAGGTGCCACAGTAACAGGTAGTTGTGGTAGAGGTGGCTGAAACTGCAGAAATCGCTCCCAGGCCCAAACCTAACATACAAAGTTGACGTAAGGTATAAGATTAATTCTAACTAGGTATAGTTGTAACTAATAAACCTATTATTTGAATATGTTATCACTTGTAGAAGAGGCAGAAAGCCACAAACGTCTCTCTGTGTGCCCATGCAAGCCCGACACATCTGCTTGTACAAGTATCCGAGGACAGCACCACCCCAGCTGTAAATGGTTGTATCCTCGAACCGCTCAATGTGATGAAGAAAACGGAGGCTCACTAGGTTCCCCGAATTGTTCGGGACAAGACCCCCCAAATAGAAGGAGCAACAACAGCCTCGTATATCACACAATATCCACCTCCGTTGTCTCGGCGGTGATAGTCTCGTGGATCTGCTCCATGTACTCTCTAATAGGGCTCAACTGCATACGACTGGCCCCAGACGATACAGTGTCGTCCTGTGGCATGAAACCAGTGAGCCTGTGCAGAATACCTCAATAATCCGCCCACGAATAATATCTCATGGCCATAGGCAGTAAAACGGGCAACCTATCAGCAGGCAGGCCATATAAAACCTCAGCATCCTTCAGCGTGATGGTGGCCTCGCCGATGGGCAGGTGGAAAATTTGCGTCTCCGGTCGCCACCGCTCAATCAACGCCGTGATCAAAGCCCAGTCGAGCTGTATCCGACCGATCTCTATAATCCTATAAAATTCCAACTCCTCCAGGTACTGGACTACGCGGGGATGTAGAACTCTAACCCTCAAAAAGTCCCACAAGTCATCCACTCTCCTAGCGCGGAAAGTCTGCGCCAGTAACTGTCCGTCCCATATAAAATCGGATCTATGCTGGCCCTGTAGGACTAATAGATCAAACGATCGAGGGCCGGGATGTATGGGCGCGTCCATGCCGTCAACTGTATATTAAAACAACATTAATTGTATGTTTAATCTGTAAATTAAATAATAATTTTTTGAGATACATAATTTTTAGAGTTATACAATATTTATACCTATGTGTTCCAGGCTCGATATTTGAGTCCCAGTAGCCCCAAAATATCATTAATAATTATGTGTGTCAAATTTAATATTTTTTATAATGTTGTGTGTTTGTTTTATA
>MDKI01264892.1:0-10947 GCA_005239505.1 Nicotiana paniculata
ACCCAGATCACTGGTGTGAATTTCACAACGATCATGGGCACAAAATTGCGGATTGCAGATTTTACAAGGTGAAGTAGAAAATTTGTTACAGCAGGGCTATTTAACAGAATTGTTTAGTGATAAAGGTAAACATGCATACATGAGGAACATGAAGGAGCCCCTAAAGCCTCCTTCTCCAACACGAACCGTTAACGTAATACACGGGGGTGAAGAAGTAAACGGAGTGATTTGCAAAGCAACCACAAAGTTCACAATTACACACGGGAAACGTGCTCATGGAGAAGACGATATAACCTTCGATGATGCAGATAGCAGCGGATTAATGCTTTCGCTTAACGATGCTCTGGTAATATCTTTACTTATTCATGACACTAACGTGAAAAGAGTGTTGATTGATCCATGCAGTTCAGTCAATATCATTTTGCTAAGAGTCGTGGAAGAAATGCTACTGGGGGATCAAATAATTCCAAAAGCACGAGCCATATCAGGGTTTGATAACTCTACATTTATAACAAAAGGAGAAATAGAGCTTAGCACTTATGCTGAGGGGGTGATCAAAAGAGCTAGGTTCCAAGTCATCGATACTCACATGGCTTATAATGTATCATTGGAAGACCATGGATCCACACATGAAAGCGATACCCTCCACATTGCATCAAGTAATTAAATTTCCTACTGAATGGGGGATTCAACAAATCAAAGGAGATCAACAGACCGCAAAAAATATAAATTATGTGGTACACTACAACAAGAAAATAGAGGTGGTAGAATTACGAGATAAGGAAGTCTCCCAAGCAGGTATCACCGCCCAAACATGCATGGAAGAAATTACTGCCCAAATAGGTACGGAAGGTATTATTGCTGAAACAGGTACGCAAGAAAATACATACGAGAAGGAAAATCAAGTTACCACGGAAGGTATATTATACCACACAGAAATAGATTCCAGACCGGACGTCATTCGTGAACCGGAGGAAGATGAACACATCAAAACAACTACAGAAGAGCTCGAAGCTGTTGCATTATCTGAACAAAAGCCTGAGCAGAAAGTGTATATAGGCACGAGGCTAGACTCCGCTTGAAGAGGGTTGATTGATTATTTAAAGGCTAATGCAGACTGCTTTGTGTGGTCCCACTCAGATATGACAGGCATTCCACCAGAAGTGATGACTCATAAACTAAATGAAGATATATCCTTCGTACCTATTAAGCAGAAGAAAATAAAGCAAGGACCATTCAAGAACCAAGTGATGGATTACCTCTATGAAGAACACTGATTTTCCTCTTCAAAAATCGCCCCCAAAGCTCTCTGTCCGTACAAAAATGGTGTAAAAAGGGTTTAAGTCGCAGAGGGTTCAATTATATACTGCCTAGTGATTTCTTCACTGCGATCGCGGCAAAAGCCACGCGATTGCGGTTCACAGCATTCAACCTCACGCGATCGCAACCAGATGCACGTGATCGCGAAGATCCTTTGACCTCACCCCCACGCGCATGTCATGACCCTACGCGATCGCGACCTAGCCCACACGATCGCACTTCACCTTCTTCCAAACCTACGCTATCGCACTCTGATACACGCGATCGCGATGCACAATTTTTTCCTGGACCTCAGAGTGTTCTACGCAAACGCAGCCTTTGCCATGCGATCGCGATGGACAATTTCATGTTGCACAAAAACCAGAAACCAGCTCTTCCTTTAAGTCTAAAAATACCCATTAACCACCCGAAATCAATCTCGAGCCCCTCGGGACCCCAAAAAAACTTACCAACATATCCCATAACATCGTTCAAACTTAGTTGCACTCTCGAAACACCAAAACTAACATCAAAACACCAAAATTACATCGGATTCAAGCCTAAGAACTTTAAAATTTCTAAAATCCACCGATGATGCCGAAACTATCCAAAACAACTCCGATTGACCTGAAATTTTGCAGACACATCCAAAATGACATTATAAACCTGTTCCAAATGTCAGAATTCCATTCCGACCCTGATAGCCTATTTTCCACTGCCGACCAGAAATCACCAAAAACTAACTTTCGCCAATTCAAGCCTAATTCTATATCGGTAACCACAAAAATATTCCGAACACACTCCTAAGTCCCAAGTAACCTAACTAAGCTATCCGAACCACAAAATCCGTATTCCGAGGTCATTTCCCAATAAGTCAACTGTCAGTTGACTTTTCTCATTATAAGGCTATCTTTAAAAGCTACATGATTGAGCTCTCACTACAACCGTTCGATTTTAAGCCTATCGACTCTAACACATCAATAACAGAATAACCAACCTATGACAAGTCAATAACAACAATTATAATGCAGGTTCTACTTAACAACGGACCGGGTCGTTACACCATCCAGCGCATATCAAGTTTTTCATGGGCTGCCAAATTTATAAGATATCTGAAAGTGATTGCATCCACCACAGGAGAATATGTCTCTATATAATCAATGCCAGGTCTTTGCAAAAATTCTTGTGCAACAAGTCGTGCTTTATATCTAACGACTTCATTTTTATCGTTTCGTTTTCGCACAAAAACCTATTTGTATCCTACTGGTTTTATTCCTTCAGGTGTTCGGACTATACGTCCGAATACTTCACGTTTTTCAAGTGACACTAATTCTGCCTGGATAGCGTCTTTCCATTTTGGCCAATCATTTCTTTGTCTACATTCATTAACAGATCTTGGTTCAAGATCCCCATCTTGTTGCATTATCTCAACAACAACATTATAAACAAAAATGTTGTCGACAATAATATTATTTCGGTTCTACCTTTTTTCCGTAGAGACATAATTTATTGAGATCTCTTCATTCTTATTATTTTCAGGTACCTGGACCTCCTCTGAGGTCTTAATATTTTTTATGTCATGGGGCTCTTTTTGATCAATTGCCTCCATATTATGATCTCCTAGATCATTTGCTCCTTTTCGCTTTCGAGGATTTTTATCTTTGGAACCAATTGGTCTACCACATTTCAAGCGTGGTTTAAACTCATTTGTATTTATGGATTGTCCAACCGGGACATCAATTCGAATAGGAGCATTAGCAGCTGGAATATGTGACTTAGTCACCCTTGGTAGGTTAGTGAATGCATCTGGCAGTTGATTTGTAATATTTTGCAAATAAATTATCTTTTGAACCTCGTGTTCACATTGCTTTGTTCGAGGATCTAAATGAGATAGTGATAATGCGTTCCAATCTATCTCTTTTTGCAACTGCTTATTTTCTCCCCCTAATATTGGGTATATTGATTCATCAAAATGGCAATCCGCAAATCTTGCCGTAAATAAATCTCCAATCATAGGTTCTAAATATTTTATAATAGAAGGAGATTCATACCGAACATATATCCCCAACCTTCTTTAGGGTCCCATCTTTGTGTGTTGTGGTGGAGAAATTGGAACATATACTGCACATCCAAATATTCTAAGATGGGAAATATTTGGCTCCTGACCAAAAGCCAATTGTATTGGAGATTCTTTATGATAACTTGTGGGTCTGATCCGCACAAGATCTGCTGCATGCAAATAGCATGGCCCTATGCCGAAATGAGAAGTTTTATTTTCATAAGCATTGGTCTAGAAATTAATTGGAGGCGTTTGATCAATGATTCTACTAGACCGTTTTGAGTATGAACATGAGCAACATGATGCTCAATTGTATCCCAGTTGATATGCAATAATCATTAAAGGCCTGGGACGTAAATTCACCAGCATTATCAAGACGAAGTGTCTTAATTGCATAATCTGGAAACTGTGCTCTTAATCTTATTAATTGAGCTAGTAACCTCGCAAAGGCCAAATTGTGGGTTGATAACAAGCACACATGTGACCATCTTGTAGATGAATCTATTAAAACCATATAATATATGAATGGTCCACATGGAGGGTGTATGTGCCCACATATATCACCATGTATACATTCCAAAAATGCAGGAGATTCAAATCCAACTTTAATTATTGATGGTCTAATAATCAGTTTTCCTTGAGAACATGCAGCACAAGAGAATTCTTTAGTTTGAAGAATCTTCTGGTTCTTCAATGAATGACCATGTGAATTCTCAATTATTTTGCGCATCATATTATAACCAGGATGGCCCAACCGGTCATGCCAAATTATAAAATCATTAGTAAACTTCTTGTTTACTATGACATGTGATTCAACTACACTAATATTGATGTAGTATAATCCGGAGGAAAATGCGGGAAGTTTTTCAAGCACATACTTCTTTTCCGCTTTTATTATAGTAATATAAAGGTATTCAACCTTTCCTTCATTTGTGGTCTCAATATGATAGCCATTTTGATGAATATCTTTGAAACTTAACAAGTTTCTTTGAGACCTACTATAATATAATGCATCATTAACAACCAATACAGTTCCTCCTGATAGTAATACAGTCGCTCTTTCAGTGCCCTCAATTAATTTTGTACTACCAGATACTGTAACTATATTGGCTTCTTTCATGATTAAATAAGAGAAATATCTCTTATCTTTTAATATGTTGTGCGTCGTAGCACTATCCAGAAGACATATTTCTTCTTTATTATTCATTCGGCCAACTGAAGACTGAGAAGTTTTCATATTCTTTAAGAAAAATAAATAAATCATAAGTAATATTGAAAATTTGAAGAACAAAAGAAACTACATTTATGAAATTAAATACCAAAAACATAAAAAAAAATTATTCAAATATGAACTTCATAAAAAGAAATACATTTATTCTTATAATTTCTTTTTTCAATAATAAGTCTTCAGTTATGATGCTCAAAGAAGTCTCCAGCTTCTAAATGAGTAATATGTGCAAGACCTTCAAAAATATCATCTTTACAGGCAAGGTTTGCTTCAACTTTATCATGGTTATTCATAGGGCCCGCCTCATCATCATTTTGAAAGGTGAAGTTAGTCTCAACCATACTTCTTTTCCTTTTATGGAGGCTTGATAAAGTTTGACAAAATGTTCAGGCGTACGATAAATTCGTGCCCAATAATTTTTCATACCATATCGGTAGACATTATTACCTTTGCCTTTTGAAGGATTATTCTGAGAACCCTTATTGTTCCCTTATTTATAACGATCACCAGCATGACGATTATTATTTCGTCACTTTCCATGCCCACATATATTTATACGACCATGATAATTATTTTGTCTTCTTTCAGACATTTGATTTATCGCTATTATATTCGCTTCTGCGAATGGAGTTGATCCGGTACTGGGGTGGACTTCACGATTTTTTATTAAAATCATTTTCACACTGCCATTATTATCATCAATATGAGCCATTGGGACCTGAACCCAATGTCTTACTCATATGAGACGTGTTAGGCCATAATATGATGGGACCTGAACCCAACATCTTATCATCATGGTGCACCAAGACTTGAACTTGGTGTCTTACCCTCATGGTGCAGTGGGACTTGAACCCACTGTCTTATGCTCATATAATATTTATCACAAATTATCTCATTCTCTTTAGATAATGGAACATAATTTTAGATCGCCACAAATTCAAGTTTTGATAAATTTAATATAGTATTAAATTATCTTACATAATAGTAGAATTAATCTACATGATAAAAAAAATTATAACAAGTAGTATGCCTTAAAAATTCTAGGTATAATATACACATGTCATGAAGGCATATTAATAGTAGTGAATCATTAAAACAATAAAGAGATATTACTGATTCATATGTAATATAACTAGTGGTTCTGTTCGATCTGCCACATATTACTAACATTTTTCATCGTCCAAACTTACGTAAATATAAATATCGAAGATTCAATTACTAATACCTTTTGGAATTAAGCAAAGCAGGATGTTATTACTAATATTTGAATGTGAAATTAATTAGTCTAACCATTATAATTTAATTTAATACTTGTCTATTTATGTATAGGTTTAATTTTTTTCCGTAGATTATATAATAAAATAATAATTTAACCGAAACTTATTGTTTCTATACCAAGGCAATTATTATAATCATACTCAAAATAAGTTATGCATATGATAACTAAATTGCAGGTTAAAGAAGATCCTAATAGAAACGTTATGTATACCTGGATGGGAAAAGAAATTAACTACCTCTTTTTTGAAGAAGATAAAATTCGAATGAAGCAGATAACCTCAGTTGGTTAGAACTTCGTGCTGGTAACGTATTAAGAAATAAGAGCAAAATAGAACAATATACTAATTGAGACAAAATAAATATGAGGGATAATGATTTTGTTATTTCTTTTCTTGGTATATCTTTCATAGGGTCAAAAGTTCCCTATTTATAAAAGTACAAATTCATTCACTAGTTATAAGTTAATGTACTCCTTAATTGAGTACATGAATACAAAATAGGTTAAATAGACAGATAAATACATTCATCTCACTCACATGCATTCATCTCATTTATAACAAGACTAATATACTAGGGTGTTTATTTGGGCTGTCAATAAGATAAAATATCCGTAAGCCAATAAGGAACCTAACTAAAGTCAAATAACAAAACTAGCCTAATTAAAAACTCCAATTATATCTTCTAGCTTGGTTGATCCTTGACATTTGATTATTCACTTGTAATCCTAGTTATAATTCTAAGATTGCACAAATATTTATGATGGAACATGAACTTATGAGGATTCAATAGTAGAAGATTAAAACATAAAGATAAAATGAGAAACTTAAGCACAAATATTTTTGTTTGATCATGAATATTGTTGAAAATTTGTCCATAAATCATCATATCACTTGAATATTATTTTAAATACATAATTGGGTATGAAATACTCTTTACGTGATTCGAACCTCCAACTTTAAGTAAGCTTTACCTATTAGCCGAGGTAAAAATATACACCGATATTTATATCAAATTAAGCAAAGCATGACATGGCGACAGTACGTAAAAATATTACTATTCCACATTAAAGTACGTAAAAAAAACTAATAATTTACCTTATTCCTGCCGACAGTGACGTTCAAAAATTTTATATAAGTGATGTCATAATTTGAAAAATAAGTAAATAAATAAATTACTATAATGAAAAGAGGTATCATTTTCTATATATATATATATGTAATCTTAATATTTTTATTTTTCTTATAAAAATATCTAGTGAAAAATTTCGATCAAGTGATTGTCCCATGACGTTACATGGTATAAGGTGCATACACCATGCTTGCAGAAGAAAGTCATGCAAAAAAAGATTTATAACAGTATAACTAATTTATATTATCCTTGTTGCTTCTGCCATAATAACCAAAGTTATTTTATTGTTTATTTTTATTTTTGGAGATAGATATATGAGTTTGTGTTTAGAGTGTTTCTTTTGGATAATTAGCTCTTTCTTGTCTTGCTCTATTCAATATTTAGTAGGCGTTTGGACATAAGAGTAGTAAAATTTCGGAAAAAAGTAAAAAAAGAAAAATTCAAGTGAAAATAGTTTGAAAATTAGAGTTGTTATGCACATAAAATAATTTCGAGTTGTTTTTGAACTTATGGGATTGATCTGAAGTGAAGATTTTTAAAAATAATTTTTTGAAAAATTTCAAATTTTCGAAAAAATTCAAAATTCATCTTCAAGTGAAAATCGAAAATTTCATGACGATGTACTCACTTCGTAAAAAAGAAAAAATAATATCAAAAAAAGGAATTTTTCTACGGCCAAACGGGCCCTTAGCTGTTGTATCGTTTATTATATGTATGAATAAAGAGGAAAAATCCTTATATCTCACGTTAGTTGGGATTTGACATTAATTGCAGAGCGTAATTAGGGGACATCTATGGTGAATTCTTATTATATAAACCCCACTTCCTCCATTTTGTACGTTATCTAAAATTAGGGGCAGGCGTTCGGACAGTTTTAATTGGATATGAGAATTTTGAAATGGATTTTTTGTTTTAAAATTGAAGAAATGACAATTTAAATCTAATCCAAGTAAGTTAGGATTTGATCGGATTTTTTATGTTCGGTTTCGGATTAATCGATTTAGATATTATGAATTTTCGTTTTTGAGCGTATACGTTGAGATGTTTTCACTTTTTACAAAAATAAATATTCAAATGAATTACTCATGTTAAATTGCCTGAAATATTCCTTATTTTTGCCACAATCATCCAAATAAAGTATTCAAGCAATGAAATTATTATTAAAAAAATACAATAGAGACATTAATATTGCCGATAAGAAGTAGCAATAGTAAAATCATGTTCAAATAGAAAGTATTCTGACAGTAACTTAGTAATTAATATTGAATATATGAGAATATATCTAATGAGTATAGGGTGTTGAGCTTATTCCTACTGGCATATGGATAATGGACTAAATATAAAATATAAAAACTTTGGATTTTCGGATATCCAAAAATCCGAAGTACCAAATCCATTATCCAATCCGAAATCAAAAATTTTAAAAATTAAATCAAAAATCCAATCCGTAAACCCAAACCAAAAATTCAAAAAATTCAAATTTCGGTTTGAATTTCGGATTTGTCCAAACTATACCCGCCCCTATCTAAAACAATATTTTTTTTTGAAACGGAAAGGCGTTTTAATATATATTAAATAAAACTAGGTAACAGCCACTCTACTGATATTGATATTCTTTATTGAGAAGGACAAGATGTTCAAGAAGGAGCATTTTCAATAAGAACTTTTCTTCGTTTTCTTTTCAGTTGATTTCATTATTTTTTGTTACTGTTATAACTGAAATCCATTGTTTACGCTGGTGAAAATAAAGTAAATCGATTGCTTGTGGTATTACATAACAAATTTAATTGATTTGGCTTAAGATAAAAATTAAGAGTCCACCAAACAGTATAGAGAACCATGTTTTTTATCTATTCCTAAAGTATAGAGACAGAAAATAAATGACACACGATATTTACGTGAAAAACTCATTAACTCATTGCTATTCTCAAACCTAATTATATTATTAAGGGTCATTTGGTTCAAGAAATTATGTGGTCATCTCGATAGAAATTTGAGATTAAATTTATCAAGTGTTTGGTTGGAGGTATTATCTAAAATTATTATTATTTTACTATTAAAATCCTGATATAATTTATCCCATATAAAAATTAGGATTGATTACCAGATTATAATCCTAGTTATAATTTAGGATTATAATCCTGAGATATCCTGGTTTTGAGCCAAATGACCCCTAAATGTATAAGCATGATTATAATTATAAGTGAGCGACCTGGTTTAACATAGCGAGATTTACATCTATACCTACTTTTTGGGTCACGTTTTAACTTATATCCGCTTTGCAAAAAAATTACAAGCGTACTCACTTTTCGGCTAAACTTCAGGCATACGGACCTAAAGTAGCAAAGGCAATCACAAAAACTTCAGCATTCTAGTAGACGGCTGAACTTAAGCATTCTACTAGCTGAAGTTTGTTTTCTATTTGTAAAATTTCAACATGTTTTAGCTGAAGTTTTTTCTTGGATTCAATAATTTTGTCGTAAAGCTTTTTCAATAACTTCAGTAGAAGATGCTGAAGTTATTTAGTTCATTCGTAAGAACTTCATCACTAAATAAGCTGAAGTTTTGTTCTGGATTCGTTAGTTTTGTCGTAAAGTTTTTTCAAAAAACTTCAGTAGAAGATGCTGAAGTAATTTAGTTCATTTGTAAAAACTTCAGCACTAAATAAACTGATATTTGCTGAACTTCAGCATGTTTTAGCTGAAGTTTTGTTTTATATTTGCTAAACTTCAGCATGTTTTAGCTGAAGCTTTGTTATGTTTAGGATGAACTTCAGGGCTGAAGTTTGTTTTGTATATTTGTTGAACTTTAGCATTCTAGGAGCTGAAGTTTTTGTTTATATTTGTTGAACTTCAACATTCTTATCCAAAAACGGTGCATGGAGTTTTGTTAATTTGAGTAACGTGAAAATAAACTGGATTGCATTGTGGTTATTTCGATAAGAAAAATATAATGACCAATAGCATATTAGCATACGACGTTGAAGCTTGACAAGACAAAGAAATAAAAGAAAAAGAACAAAGATATGGATTCCCTTTTTCTTTTTAACGAGAGAATTGTTGCTTAGAAATATAGTAGTAAACGTTAATCTTCAGCAGAAAGTTTATCCCTATGAACTGTCACACCCCTTTTCTACCCCAAAATATATTCTGTTATTGGATTGTTGTGGGTTAAAGAGTTTTTCCAATTAAAGTGACAATTTTGAAATAGGGATTATTTTATTGCTCAGAGTCTCCACTTGGAATTGATGTTTGGGTGTTCCAAGTCATCTTTTATTTGAATCCCTAATCAAAGGAAGATTTGACTCTCTTTTTATTGGTCCGCGAAAATAAAGTTCGGGGAAGGAATTTTGTTGACCGAGGAGAAGGTACAAGGCATTCCTCGAGTCCCATGGTTCTATCACAGTTGCTTTATTGACTTAAACTTGGCTTAAATTAATTCTGACTAAACTGTGCTTTATTAGTTTCCGTATTTTACTTATCCGCTTTTACTTCTTGATTATTAGATTTATCAAGGAAAATGATTTTAGATAAATTATGTTGTCATAATCACGCTACGCAAGCGAATGCGTAATCGAGACGAAATTTATTAACTATATCATAACAGCACTACGCAAGCGAATCCACGATTATGACGAAGATTATTAGTATATTATTACTTTTTAAAGAAATTACTACATTCAAGGAATTAATTAAAAATTAACTATCGCACTACGCAAGCGAATCTGCGATTTTTAACAAAAAAACGGAATAATCAGAAATTAACTAAAGCTAGTAGAAATGGTATGAAATTATTGAATTAAAAATTATTGAATGTTAAACATCACGCTACGCAAGTGATTCCGTGAGTTAAAGCGCGCCTACTAATTGTCTAACGTTTAATTAATCATTACGGTGATTAAAATTCATAGGTAATTAAGTTATACAATTATTAAAAGAAAATATGATGAATTTTA
>MDKI01062686.1:0-14112 GCA_005239505.1 Nicotiana paniculata
TTCACTTTGAACTCATCCAATCACTGATTGCGCATTTCCAACACACATCCGCGGGTGATCCCACGTCACCCCAACCTACATAAGCTCGATGACACCATCACAACTGCCATATAGCCTTCTCATCATCATCGATAAGCCTCATACCTCAATTCCTCACTTTCTACTCATTTCCAAAAGACCCAATTCTAAATCCATGTCCGGCATTAGCCTCAACCAGCTGCATCAACTCGGGTCTACGCCCATATGGCACGTCCACACAACATAGCACATCACACATAGGCTCAATAGCACTTTTGATCACTATAACTGCCCGAAATCAACTCAACATTGGCAATTAGTCCTACATATGGAAGAACTATCTATATCCAAATCCCATAATACCGATAATGATGAAATAAAAACGAAGACCTCATCAGTAGACACCCGAATCACCGAGTCACAGCTAACACCACCGGGCACACATCCCGCAAACTGAACTAAAGAAGCACATAACGAAATGGCTGAGTAGGAAAAATATAAGCATATATAAAGGTACTATCAAACAAGCCAATAGGCATAACTCTCTATCGATACTAACTTACCAAAAGCAATATAACAAGAGAGAAGCAAAGCATATGAACAAATCACAAGGATGCCATCCTGATAAAAATTCCACCGCGGTACTCAGCCCGGTCCAAACATATCAAATCACAAAGAATCACGAGGGTCTCGCCCTCAACTCTATGACACATGTCGAATATATATCATACCAATAGAGATCTCCCGCTAATTCATCTCGGCTAACAAAATCATAGCGCTCACTTACTCACATCTCAATGGAGTATCAAATCACAGCTCGAAAACAAAATACTCAGGAGAATCACAAAAAGCATACCACGAAGGACGACATGGACTTACTTCCAGTTTCACCGCTAGCAAGGATGAATAGAACAATGATATACACGGCTACTAATCATAGAATTTCCCAACAGGAGCAAGCCAAAAAATAGAGTGCAATACATGAAAGTCACTCATAAAGGAGACAACAAATGATGGGAACTCGTCTTGACCAACAGGAGTATAGTGAAATACATTGGTACCCCACTTTAGCACATCAAGCCATACCTAGGTGATGATATCTGATACAAAGGCCTCTATCCTACTATATGCAACACAACAAAATGGGTCGAGTCTTCCCCTCTTAGGCGCCCTCTACTTACCTGAACACCCTGCTATAACTCGCCCACCTGAATCCTGGAACAATCTCTCATCGTGTGGCTAACATCTCCACACTGAAAAGAATCTCTCTGCCGATGTGGCACTGGAAAACATACAATACGGATCCTCCGAGACCCATGAGTACCTGAAACGCTCCCATGCGAAGCTGGTAATGCAACTGAACTGGTTGACCCAAAATTCTCTATCATGCTTGACTCCCTCAATGAATCTACGGACTCGCCTCCTAACTGAAACAACCAAGTGAGGTGTATATCTGGCCAACTCACTGAATCCAACGGCATACCCCAATAGTGACACAGCGCCCTGACACAACTGCTCAAACTCTGCGCGTCGTACATCTTGAAGGATTTGAGGTGCAACTCTCTAAAAGCATCTCCGAAAGACTGAATCCATGCTAGTGAAGCTAACTCGGCTAGATTAACCCAACTCATATGCCGCCACCGCTGATCAACCCACTACTCTAGACCTGAGACGTGACAAAAGTAATCATGCTCGTCTCCACAATATCTAAAGTGCGAAGAATATGGTGACACTCCTCCAGAAAACACTGGGCATTACCCGCCACTAATCCACTAAAATATAGAAGGGTGGTACTTCCAGTACCTCTAAATTCCAAGGTTCTCTACCTCCGATGTTGCTGTCCTAACCACAAGATGCACTGAAACCACATGTCGTGCTGCCATCACAATTGGAACTTGACCAATGTGATCTCGCTGCTTTGGAGTGTAGACGGTTGAACTCCTCCCCTAATATATGAAGAAACTACTGCACTAGAATCGACCCTTCTTGAGCCGATATACCAATTGTACTCAAAATTGCGCTTTGATCTTCTGACGTCCGGGTAGGAACATGAACCTCCAGTACCTGTCCCCAAACTAGGACTACTGGCGAATCCTTAATGATTGCTCTGGTAGGCATCTTAACTGCGGCACGTGCTCCTGGTTGGCCTTTGTATCTGACCCTTGCAACATTTGCTTTGAGGTAGCATCATCCGAAACTGCCTCTTGTGTCCTCACCATCACTGAGAGAATTGAACGATAATTTCAAACTTCAAGATCAATGAACTCGCACGATAGGAATGAATGAAGTGAAATTGTCCCAACTAGTTCAGTAGCCTCTCGAAGATAGGTATAGATGTCTCTGTACCGATCCGCAAGACTCTACCAAACTCGCTTATGACTCGTAGCACCTATAAACCTAGACATCTGATACCAACTTGTCACGACCCAAATTTCCCTTCGTTGGGTATCGTGATGGCACCTAGTCTTAGGGACTAGGTAAGCCTAACATTTACACTCAACAACAACAATAATAAAGGAATTTTAAAATTTTCGAAGTAGAATTCTTGACAGAGTTTACAATTTCCCAAAACCCGGTAAATACAAGTAATAAGCTCTACAAAATCTTTCTATCAAATCTAAGTACAACTGCCTAGGAATAAGTAAGTACAGTTGAATAGAAATGAAACAGGAAGGTGACTTCGAAGCCTGCGAACGCAGCAGATGGTTACCTTGAGTCTCCTTCGCAATGGTCTGTGCAGCTACCAACAACAATAACCTGAAGCTGCACACAAAAATGTGCAAAAGTATAGTATGAGCACACCATAGCGGTGCCCAGTAAGTATCAAGACTAATTTCGGTGAAGTGGTGACGAGGACTAGTAAAGACACCACCAGTCTAATAAGTAAAAAGGCATAGATGTATAAATGACCGAACCAAAATATCTATCTAAATATTTCTCAGTGTAATTAACGATACGATCGAAAAATACGGAAGAGAATTAGATAATCACGATCAACGGACAACATAATAGAAATTGGCAAAAAGAATGGAAAGGATGCAATCCAATGGCGGGAACTACAACCCAACAAAAACACAAGCAACTCAGCACTGCATCAATTTATTCACGTCAGGCCTTAGCCAATAACTCAATAAAACTTGTCAAACATTCGAGTGAAAACCTTTAAATTGTGAGTTTATTTTGAAGGCTTTAAAGATATAATCATTTCAATGTAGATAAATTTCTTCTTTGAAACATACTTTCTCTAAATGTATATTTACATATTTTTATAAAGAGAAATATTAACAACAAAGTCTCTTCAAAAATACGTGGTGTTCAAATATACTTTCCCAAATACTGCTCTTTCAAATATCATCAAAATACGTGATGTTCAAAATATATTTTTCCAAGTACTGCTCTTTCAAATATCATCAAAATACGTGATGTTTCAAAAATATTTTCTCAAGTACTACTCTTTCAAATATCATCAAAATACGTGATGTTCATAATATATTTTCCCAAGTACTGCTCTTTCAAATATCATCAAAACACGTGATGTTCAAAATATATTTTCCCAAGACCTGCTCTTTCAAATATCATCATTATGCAAGACAAATGTTTTTCAAATATACTTTCGAAAAGAAGTCCTTTAGACATAACTTTTCTTGGAGATAATTTCTTTTCATCTATACTTTTCTATATATATATATTTATATATTTCGATTCAAATCACCTAAATCATAAAACTACCGGAACTCAGTCCGCCACTCAGAATTTGTCATGCAATGCAGTACAGGGGGGAAGCTCCCGGATCTCTGTCCGTAGTCCCAATTTAAATATGCGATGCAGTACAGGGGGAAAGCTCCCGGATCTATGTCCGTAGTCCCAATCTAAATATGTGATGCAGTACAGGGGGAAACCTCCCGGATCTTTGTCCGTAGTCCCAATTTAAATATGTGATGCAGTACAAGGGAAAGCTCCCAGATCTCTGTCCGTAGTCCCAATCTAAATATGTGGTGCAGTACAGGGAGAAAGCTCCCGGATCTCTTTCCGTAGTCCCAATTTAAATATGTGATACAGTACAGGGGGAAAGCACCCGGATCTCTGTCCGTAGTCCCAATTTAAATATGCAATGCAGTCACTGAGGAAATCAACCAGAATGCGACAGAAACAATATATATTGCAACAACCGGCGCGAAAGAAAACAAGGACGAATAGAAAGTGCAATGAGCAAATCAACACCAAGACTTAAATCACAAAAGTGGTAACAACTCGCTCATAAGAAGTAGCCACTGAGAGGAATGCCAAGCACAAAGAGAGAACAAGATAACGAGGGGAAGACAAGAGAAATATAGCAGCGATTCTATACATTCAAGTTCACAACCAAGAAACCAAATCATCCCGGCAAGGGAATCAGCTATAAGAAATATCACTTAGACAATTAGCTTCACCGAATAAACTCAGTTTGAACAATGCTCAGTAAATAGGCAGTATATGAAGGAATACATAGCATAACGTTAACAAAGTCTTCATTTAAGTCAATTAAGATCATATAAGAAACAAAGAATGCTAGGCAAGTACTTCTAACTTGAACATTAGGGGATGATATTAGAAATCAGTAATTCAGATATAACAAGTTCAATTCACATACGGGGAACATAAGGACCCAAAAATACCTAAAGGGAAATCTATTTTCAAATAAGTTCGAGTACACACTCGTCACCTCGCGTACACGGACTAGAATCAACATAGAAGACTCAATACTAAGGGGTAGTTCTCCAACACGAGGTTAGGCAAGATACTTACCTTGACTGCGCTAATCAACTCAATACCACGCTCTTGCCACGAGTACCCAACTCAGGGTGGCCCTAATCAGGACAATTCGATTGCATATAGTAAATATCAACACAAGGAAACAAAATAATTAATAAGTCTGAAGCTAATATGCGAAATTAGGAAACTCTCCCAAAAATTTACCCGGGTCCACGCCTCGTAATCGGGTAAACATTATATTTTCCGGACACCAATTCACTCACGAGTTTAAACATATGAATAGCTCTCAAATCGGAGGTCAAAAACCCAATCACAACTCAATAATTTGGTCTATGAAGTTCATCCCATTTTTCCCATTTTGCTACCCAAAATTTTCGAAATTAAAGATTGGATTTAAGATTGGAATCATGGAAATTTGTCTATAATTGATAGAAATCACTTACCCAAGTTACCCAGATGCAAAAGCCTCCAAAAATCGCCTTTCCCGAGCTCTCCAATTTGAAAATGGTGAAAATAACATAAACCCTTGGATCTGATATAATTGCCCAACAATTCCGCACCTACGCCTGCGGTCCCGCACCTATGGAAATACCATCGCAGGTGCGAAAATCCACTAAAAAGCCTGGGGTCGCACCTGTGATCAAATGGCCGCACCCTCGGCTCCGCATCTGCGGAAAATAGACCGAACCTGCGAGGATTGAGGAGTTAGGCTAAGTCCACACCTACGAGCTCCTCGCTGCACCTGCATGTTTGCGTCTGCGGAAGGTCCATCGCATGTGCGAGACACCAGAACCATCAATGGTTCAGCTGTCTCCCAAGTGCTAATAACACTCGATGAGCATCCTAAATGTACTCGAGGCCTCCGAGACCCCGTCCAACCACACACACAAGTCATATAACCTAACACGGAGTCGCTAGAGGTTTCAAACCACATAAAACAACACTAACACGATGAATTAAAATAAAATTCCATGAAAATTCTTCAAACTTGTATAAACATTAAGTTTGGCATTTAAGGTCCGAATCACGTCAAACTAAATCTGTTTCTTACCAAATTTCGCAAATAACACATATAAATCATATTGAACCTATACCGGGCTTTGGAACCATAATACAGGCCCGATATCACAGGTTTCACCTCAAATTTCATTTGCAAAAACCTTTATATTTTTAGAAACCAATTTTCTTTAAAAATTAATTTCTCGGACTTGGGACCTCGGAATTTGATTCCGGGAATACGCCCAAGTCGCATTTTTTTCCTACGGATCCTCCGAGGCCGTCAAATCATGGGTCCGGGTCCGTTTAAGAAAAACGTTGACTGAAGTCAACTTTATTCAAATTTCCAATACAAAATTTTCATTTTATCAAATCTTCACATAAAGGCTTCCCGGCTACACGCCTGGGCTGCGCATGCAAATCGAGCTTAGATAGAAGGAGGTTTTCACAACCTCGGAACAAGGAATTAGATAGAATATATGGGATGAACTTTTGGGTCATCACAAGAGCACTCAGGCTACGTTCCCCATTGCAGTTACAACTCAACTTACATGTCCAGCTAGGTGAAAGGGGTAGGAATGTCGAAGGTGGAGGTCAGACCCCTAGAGGTGGAGATCCATCCTGTTGATATACTTTCCATGGTACAGTTGAGGTTGCTATATCAGATAGTGTCATTACAATTCCAATTTCTAGTTATTATAAAGTGGCAATTTCCTTCAGTTGATTCGGTTATGATTATATGAGAAAGTTCTCCTAATATGCTCCACTCCTAGATGAGCTTCGTAAACCTGAAATATACTTTTGTGAATACTTGTATTGGGAGATTCTATGGATATAGCTATGTCTATCATTATGTGTTGTAATTTGTTTAACGGAAAATATTTAAAAGAATACAATGGAATGTTTTGATTGGCACGATGTGCATATTACTTGTGATTCAGAACTGAGGACGATATCCTCGCATTTTAAATACGACTTGGTACATTTAAATCAGACTACGAGCCGCGGTGGAAGTTATCTAAGGATGAGGTCATTGTGATGAAAATTCTGTGCTTAAATTCTCTCTTTTGAAATTAAAAAAAAAAAGATTTGTACAATAGTACTAATAGGAGTCATGCCTGTTAGGTTTATTTGAAAATTTTTGTATAAATTTATCTGTGCATAATTTGCCAAATCTGTGTTATAATTATTGAGATTTAACCTACAAGGTAGGTGCCCGCCCATATGGCGTTAAATGAAACACGTTAATTCAGGTAGATAATTATGAGTTCTCCATGTGTCGCATCTCGTTGTCTATATTGTGAAGGTTTGAAAGGGGATTATTATTAACGTGAAGTTATTTAACGATTCTGCAATTGATTTTGAGAAACTATTAAGATCATATTGAACCAAAAGGGTGTTATGTTTGAATGGCCGGATGAGTGTGAGGTGAGCTTTCAAAAGCTCAAGGTAGCTTTGACTTCAACGCCGATATTGGTGTTACCATCAGGTTCAGGATCTTTCACGGTATATTGTGATGCTTCCCGTGTTGGGTTGGGAGAGGTATTGATGCAAGAGGGTATGGTGATAGCATATGCGTCTTGGCAGTTAATGATTCATGAGAAGAACTATCATTTCCATGACTTAGAGTTGGCAGCCATTATTCACGCGTTGAAGATTTGGAGGCACTATCTTTACGGCGTGCCATGTGATGTTTACACGGATCATCACAGTCTTCAGTACTTGTTCAAGCAAAAGGATCTTAATTTGGGGAAGAAGAGATGGTTAGAGTTATTGAAATATTATGACGTCACTATATTGTATCATCAGGGGAAGGCCAATGTGGTGGTCGATGCATTGAGTAGGAAAGCGGTAAGTATGGGCAGCCTTGCATTTATTTCAGTGGGTGAGAGACCGTTAGCTTCTAACATTGACACGTTGGCTAATAAGTTCGTGAGGTTGGATATTTCACCCAACCATGTTCTAGCTTGTACAGTTACTCGGTCTTCCTTATTCGAGCGTATCAGAGATTGACAGGATGATGACCTGCACTTGGCGGTCCTTAGGGACACTGTTCGGCACGGTGGTTCCAAGAAGGTTACATTTGGATATGATTGTGTTTTGAGGACGCAAGTTCGTATATGTGTGTCTAATTTTGATGGCCTTCGTGAGTTGATTCTTGAAGAAGCTCACAGTTCTAATTATTTTATTTTGATGGCCAAGATGTACCAGGACCTGCGGCAGCACTACTGGCGGCGAAAGATGAAAAAGGATATTGTTGCTTATCTGGATCGTTGTTTGAATTGAAAACAGGTGAAATATGAGCATCAAAGACTCAGTGGTTTACTTCAGCAGATAGAGATTTCTGAGTGGAAATGGGAGTGTATCACTATGTACTTCGTTGTTGGACTTCCACGGACTCAAAGGTAGTTCAACCCCGTTTGGGTTGTTGTGGATAGGTTGACTAAATTAGCACATTTCATTCCAGTCTCAAGTACATACACTTCAGAACGGTTGGCAGAGATATATGTTCGAGAGATTGTTCACCTTCACGGTGTGCCCGTGTCTATAATTTCTGATCGAGGTACATAGTTTACCTCGCACTTTTGGAGGCAGTTTAGCGAGAGTTGGGTACCCGAGTTGAGTTGAGCACAACATTTCACCCTCATACGGACGGGAACTCTGAGTGTACTATTCAGATGCTAGAGGGTATGCTCCGCGCTTATGTTATTGACTTTGGAGGTTCTTGGATTTTCTTGCCGTTAGCAGAGTTTGCCTACAATAATAGTTGTCAGTCCAACATTCAGATGACTCCCTATGAGGCATTATATGGTAGACGGTGTAGATAGCCAGTTTGGTGGTTTGAGCTGGGAGAGACTCGGTTTGTTGGGTACAGACTTCGTTCAAGAGGCTTTAGATAAGGTCAAGATTATACAGGATCGACTTCATGCAACTCAGTCTAGGCAAAAGAGTTACGTCGATTGTAAGGTTCAGGATATGGCATTCATGGTTGGAGGGAGAGTATTACTTCGGGTATATCCCATGAAGGGTGTTATGAGATTTGGGAAGAAGGGTAAGTTGAGCCCTAGGTATATCGGGCCATTCGAGATTCTTGATAGAGTGGGAGAGGTAGATAATATACTTGCGTTTCCTCTAGGGTTATCCTTAGTCCATCCGGTATTTCATCTATCTATGCTCCAGAAATATCATGGTGACCCGTCCCACGTGTTAGATTTCATCTCTGTCCAATTGGACAAAGATTTGACTTATGAGGAGGAGCCGGTAGGCATTATAGACCGGTAGGTTCGTCAGCTAAGATCAAAGAGTTACCTTTCAGTTCGAGTGTAGTGGAGGGGTCAGCCTATTAAGGCAGCTACTCGGGAGTCCGAGTCAGACATGCAGAGTCTTGTTTGCTAGTTCAGGTAATTGTCTATATCTGTTCGAGGACAAACATTTGTTTTAGAGGTGGAGGTTGTGATAACCCAAAGGGTCGTCTTATAAATTAACACTTCATTCAAGGCTTATTATCCTTTAAAAGACTAATTGTAATTACCTCAATTTGTGTGCACATTCCGCGCGTGAAACCGAAAAGCTTTTATGTGAAAATATGAGAAATAGTAATTTTTGGAATTTAAAATTTGATTTTAGTTGACTTTGTCAACAATTTTAGTAAGCAGACCCATATTTGTGTTCTGATGATCCCGGAAGGTCCGCAGTACAATATGAGACTTGGGAGTATGCCCGGAATTGAATTCCGAGGTCCCTTGCTTTAGAAATAAGTTTTTAAACAAAATTATTTTGCTGGATTTTCAATGAAATAAAGAAATGAATTAATGTTTGAACTCATCGGTATCGGGGCCGTATTTTTGTTCCGCAACCCAGTACATATTTGTTATGATATTTAAGTCCTATCTGGTAAATTTGGTGAGAATCGGAGTTGATTTGACGTGATTCGGACGTCCGATTGAGAAATAGTGAAAGTTAAGTGCTCTTGAGAAAAATGATGAGTTTTGAGGTTAAATTAATAGTTTTAGATGTAATTTTTTCATGATTTGGTCGCGCGAGCAAGTTCGTATGATGTTTTTAGACTTGCGTGAATGTTTGGTTTAGAGCCCCGAGGGCGCTGGTGAGTTTTGGATAAGCTACGTGATGTTTTGGGCATGCTTAAGTCTATTATTTTGATGTTCTGGTGTTGTGATGAACCAAAAGGTCATCTATAGTTTTAGTAGTGAAAACTGTGCTCCGAATCCTTGAAAACCTCCTTTTATCTCACCTTGTTTTGCGTACGCAGTTCGGACATTTATCTGGTAAGCTTTTATATGAAAAAATGAGAAAAATGCTAATTTTGCCTTAAAATTGAATTTAAGTTGACTTCAGTCAATATTTTGAGTAAAAGGACCCGGACCCGAGATTTGACGGTCCCGGAGGGTCCGTAGGAAAATATGGGACCTGGGCGTATGCCCGGAATTGAATTCCGAGGTCCCAAGCCCGAGAAATGAATTTTTGAAAGAAATTGTTTAATTGAAATTATAAGTGTTTTTGGAAATTTGTTTTTTTAAAAATATTTATGGTATCGGGCCCGTATTTTAGTTCCGGAGCCCGCTACAGGTTTAATATGATAATTGAGTTTTTCCTGTAAAATTTGGTAAGAAACGAAGGTCATTTGACGTGATTCAGACTCGTAGTTGTGAAATTTGAAACTTTGAAACTTTTGAGATTTTTCTTTGAATTCTATGCTAAATTCATTTTTTAAGATGTTATTTTGGCAATTTGATCGCACAAGTAAGTCTGTAGGATGCTTTTAAGGTTGTGTGCATGTTTGGTTTAGAGCCCCGAGGGCTCGGGTGAGTTTCGGATAGGTGTCGGAGTGTTGTCGGACTTAGAAAATCTGGTGTAGTTGTTTGCTGGTGTTCAAGTAATTACCCTATGCGAACGCATGGTAACCCACACGAACGCAATGACCAAACCGGGAAGGAGATGTATTTTTGCTCTATGCGAACGCATAGACCTGGGGTGCGAATGCGGAGCATTGAGAAATTACTCTACGCGAATGCACCAGGTCAACCGCGAACGCACAGTAGTAGAGTAGGCGGGAGGGGGCTGGCCAGGACCTTGGTGAGCTACGGGAACGCCTCCCCTTAGACGCGATCGCGTAGGCCAGGGGGGAATAAGTATATGCGAACGCGACCTGAGGCACGTGAACGCATAGAAGGCCAATACAGTTCTTTATTAAAAAACAGTAGAAAAACGGGAATTAGGCCATAACTTCATATTTTCAAAACCAAGGAAGCTTAGGGGCGATTTTTGAAGAGGGACTTCATCACCAAATCATAGGTTTGTGTTGTTAACTTCATTCCCTTCAATTTCCATCAACACCCACTAGATTTTTAGGCCTTAATCTTGTTCTTGAAGGGTAAAAATTAGGGATTTTAGGAGAATTAGGGATTTTACAAATTTAGGAATTTAGACCTCGATTTGAGGTTGGTTTCCGAAACTAATTATATATTCGGGCCCGTGGGTGTATGGGTGATCGGGTTTTGGTCTTAACCTCGTGTTTTGACCAAGCAGGCCCGCGGTCGATTCTTAACTTTTTGGGGAGACTCATAGAAAACTCATAGTTAAGCATTAGGGTTAAATTATTTAGCATTTATTGATATTATTAAGCTAATTATGTCTAGATACAATCGAATTGGAGGCGAATTCTAAAGGAAATTGAGGCTTGAGTTGGTCGTGAAATTTGAGGTAAGTGTTTGGCTTAACCTTAGCTTGAGGGAATAGGTATTGTGTCATGCTTTCTATGTGTTAGTGATTTTTTCAACGTATAGGTGTGGTGACGAGTACCTATCCGTTGGTGTCAACCATGGCCGTGAGTCAAATATTATGATTTATGTGATCTTTCATTAAGCATAACTTGAGTTTAATTTGATCATTATCCGTGTTGGCGGTATTTCCTTGGTATTGATCATTGTTGAATATTGGTTCAAGTTGAGCATTAATACTTGAAGTTAAGTGACTAAATGAAATTGGTTATAGTTGTTTCTCTTGGTGGGATGATATTAATTCTATTGTTGGCTCCCTTGTCGGGACGTTATGGTTCTTATTATTGTTATATTGTTGAATTTCCTTGCCGGATTGTTGTTATTGATTTGTTTGGGTGAGGAAGAGTGCAAAGCATGAAGGGTGATGCCGTGCAAAATTATGATATTAAAAGCATGAAGGGTGATGTCGTGTCATTTCTATTAATTTATTGTGAGGATGAGAGTAAAAGCACGAAGGTGATGTCGTGCATTTTGTTTATTATTTGGTGAGGATGAGAGTAAAAGCACGAAGGTTGATGCCGTGCACTTGTTTTTTTTTTTTTTGTGCTTCTATTTCTGTTGTTTAAATTGATATCGAATTTGTTGCTTTACTTCTTATCTCCATTAGCTGATATTTCCTCCCCTCAGCATGTTCCCCTTTCCTTGTATTTAGCTGCTTAATTCTTATTGTTATTATTTTTCCGTATATGATTAAACTGCACAGGTTTAGTTGGTTGTCGTGTCCTAGCCTCATCACTACTTCGCCGAGGTTAGGCTCGACACTTACTTAGTACATGGGGTCGGTTGTACTGATGCTACACTATGCATTTTTGTGCAGATCCCAATACTGGACTCTTCGGACCTTAGGTCAGGGTTGCTGCATTCAGTCCAGCGGAGACTCCGAGGTAGATCTGAAGACGTCCGCAGGCCTTGGCGTTCCCTCCTATTTTATTTCTGTTCTGTTCTTATTTACTTCTGAGACAGATGTATTTATTTTGTTCAGACTCCTATTTGTAGTATTCATAGATTGTCCGTGAGATTGTGACACTTGTTCTGGGAGTACTTTGTTTCTGGATTTCGTATTAACATTATATCAAGCTGTTGAATTATGTTATCTCGTATTTTAAATTTCCATGATTTTGTTATGACGTCTGGTAAACTGTTAAAGATAAAGGAGTAAGGTAATTAATTAGAAATGTTGGCTTGCCTAGTGGGTTAAATGTTAGGCGCCATCACGGTCCCAACGGTGGGAAATTCGGCTCGTGACTGGTGCACATCCAATTTGTTCTTCGTGTTCGCATTACTCCACTCATGAACACGTATAGTAGAATTTGCACTGGGGTATTTTTTTCTTCGCGAACGCAGATCTTAGGACGCGAACACGAAGCACTGGTGGGTTAAAGCTTCGCGAATGCATTCTGGCCCACGCGAACGCTATGCGTAAATGGGCCTGGGGAGGGGACCTGTTTTCCTCTACGCGAACGCAGCGAGGTCACCGTGAACATGAAGGCCATTTGGGCCTGAACCTACGCGAACGCGACAGGTCCATCGCGAACGCGATGAAGGCCTGTCCAGTTATATAAAATTTGATTTTAAATCGGGCGGAACCTATTTTCTTCATATTTTCGAACTACAAAGACCTAGAGACGATTTTCTTCCAACAAATTCATCCCCAAAGTGTTGGTAAACAATTCTAAACTCTTCTCTTTCCATTACCCAATGTTTTTCATCACTTTTTAATAAAAACCCAAGAATTTTCATGGTAGAAATTAGGGGTTTGGGTAGAAAATATTTAATTTTGTAAAAAGGGAATTTTGACCTCGAATTGGGGTCAGATTTCAAAACTAATTGCATATTCGGGCTTGGGGTGAATAGGTAAACGGAATTTGGTCCGAACACCGAGTTTGGACAAAGCGGGCCCAGGGTCGGGTTTTAACTTTCTTTGAGAAGACTTAGGAAAACAATGATTTTTCAGTAAAGTTAGTTCCTTTAGCATAAATTAATGATATTAAACTAATTATGATTAGATTCGAGCGGGTTAGAAGAAAATTATAAATGAAAAGCGTTAATTGAGCAGTAAGTGGCCTGTGAATTTGAGGTAAGTACTTGGTTTAACCTTGACTTGAGGGAATAGGAATCCCCAACTTAAATTCTATGTGAATTCACATGTGTGTGGTGTATAGGTCAGGTGACGAGTGTCTATGCACCACCAAATTGTCTGTTAAACATGATCCCTTCCCCGTTTCCATTTATTTGCTTCCAGACTTAATTGTTTCATGATCATTGAGGTTTATATGTTTATTTGGATACGTTGATTTATTGTCAATTATTTCTTCAAGTATTTTGGAAGTGTTGGCTGTTCTTTTGGTTTTGTTATGTTACACAAGGATTGAGCTGGTTGCTAGTGTTACGATATGTATATATATTCCAGTTGGCTTCGTTATGAAATTATAATTGATGAAGTTTATGAGTTTTGCAGTCTCAATTTACAATTGTTGATATAAATATGTTGTGAAAGGCTTGGCCTGAATTGTGAATGTTTTTATGAATAAACTGATATGATATGTCT
>MDKI01045994.1:0-40535 GCA_005239505.1 Nicotiana paniculata
AATTAGGTCTGATCATAGCACTGAATTTGAAAATGCTAAATTTGCTGAATTTTGTGATGAGCAGTGGCGTAGATCACAACTTTTCTGCTCCTAGAACTCCACACCAAAATGGAGTATTTGAAAGAAATAATAGGACACTTGAAGATATGGCTAGGACTATGCTTCTTTCTAGTAAACTACCTCATAGCTTATGGGCAGAAGCCATTAATACTGCATGATATATCATAAATAGGTGCATGACTATACCACTTGTAGAGAAGACTCCCTATGAGTTACTTAAAGGGAGAAAGCCTAATATATCCCACCTTAGGGCTTTTGGTTGCAAGTGCTTTGTGCATGACAATAGTATAGACTCCCTAGGTAAGTTTGATCCCAGAAGTGATGAGGGAGTATTCTTGGGATATTCTTCACATAGTAAGGCTTATAAAGTCTATAACAAAAGAACTATGTGTGTTGAAGAAAGTGTGCATGTAGTTTTTGATGAAACTAACATTCTTTCTGAGAGACAGGAATAAGAGGATGAAGAAATTGGGCTGGTCAGAAACTCAGTCCAAACTGATGCAACACTGGAGTAAGGAACAGGTGATGGAACAGGTTCATCCCTCCCTGGCAACATGACAGGGGGAATTGAACAAATTAATTTCCAAACCTCATAGGAACCTGGACCTGATCCTGTTCCACAACAACAAAACACTGAAGGAACTTCAAGGAGTAACCAGTTGGTTGTGAAACCATACAGATATCAAAGTTCTCACCCTATTGAGAACATTATCACTAATCCAACCTCTGGAATCAAAACAAGATCCTCTTTGAAGAATATGTGTGCTTTTGATGCTTTCCTATCTCTTATTGAACCTAAAAATGTTGCTGAGGCTTTACAGGATGCAGACTGGGTGAATGCAATGCAAGATGAACTCAAACAATTTGAAAGAAGTCAAGTTTGGCATCTAGTACCAAAACCCTTGGATAGATCAGTAATTGGCACAAAATGGGTCTTCAAAAAGAAACTTGATGAAGATGACCAGTTACAAGAAACAACGCAAGATTGGTGGTTCAAGGATACAGTCAGGAGGAAGGCATAGACTATGATGAAACCTTTGCTCCAGTGGCAAGGCTGGAAGTAATAAAACTCCTCATAGCCTTTGCTGCTTACATGGAATTCACCCTTCACTAGATGGATGTCAATAGTGCCTTCCTAAATGGCTATCTAATGGAAGAGGTGTTCGTCAAGCAACCTCCAGGGTTTGAGAACAAGGAGAATCCTGATCATGTGTACAAACTTGACAAAGCACTATATGGTCTCAAACAAGCTCCCAGAGCATGGTATGAAAGGTTATCAAAATTCTTGCTTGAGCATGACTACAAGAGAGGTAAAATTGATAGTACTTTATTCTTAAACGAAAAAGGTAAATATCTCTTGGTAGTTCAGATATATGTAGATGACATAATATTTGGAGCAACCACTTAAAAGCTAAGTAAAGAATTTGCTAAACTAATGGGGAGTGAATTTGAAATGAGCATGATGGGTGAGCTTAATTTCTTTTTAGTCTTACAAATTAAACAAAATTCAAATGGAACTATGATCCATCAGCAAAAGTATGTGAAAGAGTTGCTTAAAAGGTTTAAAATGGAAGATTCCAAAGAAATTGACACTCATATTGCAACAGCCACTAAACTGGATGTAGATGAACCTGGTTCATCTGTTGATCAAAATTTGTATAGGGGAATGATTGGTTCACTGTTGTATCTCACTGCTAGTAGACCTGACATTATTTTCAGTGTAGGACTTTGTGCAAGATTTCAGGCTACAGTAAAGAGGATCTTGAGATACTTAAAAGGCACCACTGATCTATGTCTTTGGTATCCAAAATGTAGTAACTTTAACCTTGTGGGATATGCTGATGCTGACTATGCAGGTTTTCTAGTAGATAGAAAGAGCACCTCAGGTATGGCACATTTTCTGGGCTCGTGTGTTGTGTCTTGGCCACAAAAAAGTAGAATTTTGTAGCTCTATCTACTGTTGAGGCTGAGTATGTGGTTGCAGCTTCATGTTGTGCTCAACTATTATGGATTAACCATCAACTGCTAGATTTTGGAATCAATGTTGGATGCGTCCCTATCTTTTGTGATAACACCAGTGCTATAAGTATGACGAAGAACCCTGTTCATCATAAAAGGACTAAGCACATAGATGTTAGACATCATTTTTTAAGGGATAATTATGAGAAAGGATTGATCTCTATTGAATTTTGTGCTACTGATAAACAGATTGCTGACATCTTTACAAAATCACTAAGTAGAGAGCATTTTGAAAGGAACAGGTTAGAGTTAGGGATGATTAAGATCACCTAATTGAACCAGTTCATAATGTACATGAAAAAAAGTTGAAAAGAAAATTTTTGGCTATAAATTCTAAAATTTGTGTAAATAATCAGATTAATCGTTGCTTAGTCTCATGCTGTAAATAGCATACTCTCTTACCATGTTTTGAAATGACTCATTGGTTACTAATGATGTTTTTCTTATTGTTGAAAGTTGAGGCTTGATCAAGAGGTAGCTTAAATGATGAACCTGGTTCATCTGAAAGGCGAGATATGTGTTCTCCACCATACACATTTTGAAATTTTAATAGTTATTCATGAGAAGAACTCTACCTAAAACTGGATCTTTTCAAAATCTAGTCTTTATCCTAATTTTGAACCAGTTCCATCACCTCTTAGAATCCCATCAAATTAAAATCCTAGAAAATAGGGGAGCCGTAATCGTCATCTCTAACTGACACTTACAGAAGAGATTAGACTTCTTTTTTACCCAAATACTCCCATTATATATTAATCACCCATCCCCTTTAGAACCCCAATATTATCACTTCTCTAAGTCATCATTCACTAAGCCATAACCGTCGAAACCCTTCCATCTCTCTGCTTCAAAACCTTGATTCTAACCCTTCCTTCTTCCTCAACTCAAAATCTTCTTCTTCTTCCATCTTAAATAAAAAATGACTAATCCATCGGACAACCCTGGTTCTCCACCATCTGTTACTCCATCTTCGACCTCTTCCACACCTCCACCACCTAGTCCTACTCCGTCTCAACCCAGTTCCACTATTCCTCAACCTAGCCCTAGTCCAGAACCCAGAAAAAGACGGGTTAAAATGCTCGCCAGGAAAACAGTGGCTACAGGTTCTCTCGCCAAAAAATTGAATGCCAAATTACAAGCCAGTCAGGTTCAAGAATCAGACAATTCCAATGATTCGTTCAAAGCCGCTACTGAGGAAGAAGTAGGATGCATCTGATTCTGAACAGGTATCATATGTACCAAATATCGCTTCTAAGAATGTGTCTGAAATAGCGGAGAACTTAGAAAACAGGTTTGTGTTGGTTGGGCCTGTGAAAAATGTGTAGTTGCCAGAAGTAAGACGAAGAGGTGGTAAATATAAAATTGGAGAAGAAATAGAGAGAGAGGGAAGTCGGAGTGAAGCAAGGGGAACATCGGAAAAAAATAAGAGATTGTCTATTTTGTGGTACTGAAACAGTAGTAATAGAAGAGGGAGCCAAGGATTCAGGGGGAATGAATCAAGTGAAGCGGCTGAGGGATTAGTAAATCTAGGAAAATCTACAGATGAACCTGGTTCATCCATTGATGAGACATTGGCAGATCTTATGAAGAAGTTAGGAGAGAGTTATAAACCAAAGAAGAAAAGGACTCCAAAGACTAAGGAGTCTGAAACTGCTGGAGCAAGTAAGAAGAGAAAAGTCACTCCATCTGCTGGTTCTGAAACTCCTCTTCCAAGAGGAAGAACCACAAGAAGTGCACTTAGGCAGGCTTTGAAGGAAGTAAGAGAAAGAGAGCTGAGAAGGAAAAAGAGAAAATTGCTGAGCATGTAGAGGCTGTTGAGATTGAGGAGATGGAACTGGTCCATCAAGATGATCAAAGGGCAGAAGTTGAGGTGCATACCCCCAAACCAAAGAAAGCCAAGACTTCTTAAAAGAAGTCTGCATCTGTGTCTGCTACACCCTCAACTATAGCCAAGAGAACCAGGTCTACAGTAAAGTCAAAGAAAGTTCAAATTGATGAAGAGGAAGATTGGAGTGCTGATGAAGAATATGATACTGATGGAGAGAAAGACAATTTGACTAAGTTTGGGAAGCGCACCATTTTGAAAGGGAGATTGCTGAAAGATTTGGAGGAATCTGGAATGGTCTATCTGATGGATAAGCTGGAGGTGCAGGGCTGGAAAGACATGGTCCTTCAGCTAGATGGGATGTTGGCCAGAAGTGAGATAGTCGAGTTCATGGTCAATGATGTAGTCAAGGACGGTAGGGCCTCTATCCAAGTGAAGGGGACCAAAATTTTATTTGATGCCATAGAATTGGGAGAAGTGCTTGGGATCTCGTCTGAAGGATGTGATGATTACACTAGGCAGAGATGGCCCAGCTTGGATACTCTTCCCACTGCTTTACAAATCACCAGAAGGTTCTGTGACAATGAAGAGGAGGTTGAACCAAGGGTGGTCTACAAAAGTGAAATGACACCTCCTCACAAGGTGGTGTTTGAGTTTATTAACAAGTGTGTACTGCCAAGGCAGGAGAGAAGGCACATAGCAAATTATATGGACTTAGTTCTCATGGAGTTCCTAGACAGTGGAAAGCAAATCAACTGGCCTTCCTTCATCATTCATCTCCTGGACAGGGTGGTAAACGGTTCCAAGGCTCATGCCATTCCTTATGGCTTCATCCTCACGACTGTACTTGCTCACTATAAGGTGCCTCTGAAGAAGGCAGAAATGGATACAGTCAAGGATCACTTTGGCAAAAACACTCTTCTGGCCTACGACTATGCTGTCAATGTTCCTGAAAATGAACCTGGTTCATCCAGGAAGACTCCGGTGAATAGCAAAGTCAGAGCACTTGTGCAGGAGGGTGGGGATAAAGATGCATAAATACTTAGGCTGAAGAACTATCTGGCTGAGGTTGAACATGAGAGGGATGCTCTCAGAACTGAGCTTGCCAAAGAAAAGGAGAAGAATGAGGGGATTCTTAATAATATGCTATCTCTTCTCCAAGCTAAAAACACAGCCTCCACCCCTTCCCAACATTAGTAGTCCAGCTTGTCTTTGACTTTCAGTGACCCAGATTAAGGATTTTTCTTGTTTCTTTTTGCTCATGATGTTAACTGTTTTTATTTCTTCTTGTGGATTTTGGTTGAACAATGCTTCTATCAATGAATTTTGCTGTTGTTGCTCTTAATCTTGCTTCATTTTATTTGGTAGATTGCATTCTTGGTTTACTATTGATAATTAATCCATGATTGCACTTGCAGTTTCCCCAATGGCCATGAGTAATTCTTAAAAATCTGTGACTTTCATAATTTTGCAACTTTTTGATGATGCCAAACGGGGAAAAATGGTTATGTGCTATTCTGAACATGTGATATTTATAACCTAATGAACCTGGTTCTTTATGATAAATGCTTAATACTCCAAGAAGTGTCAATGTTGGATTAAGTTGATCACAGGCCTAAGCACAGAGTTTGTCATCATCAAAAAGGGGAAATTTGTTGGCCCAAGAAACTGAATGGTTTTGAAGATTGACAAAGAAACTCAAAGTTGAACCAGGACATAGACATGCAGAGTTAAAGGCACGTGAGTTGCACATGCAGGAGATAAACGAAATCTGTAAATTAAAGAGATATCTCCTGATCGAAAAGATTGCAAAATGATAAGGAGAAGGACTCCTTATTCAGTAAGAGCAGAATCAAGATAAGGAAATATTTAAGAAGTTGAGATTAACTAGAACTCTTCCACCAAGGAAGAGTAGCATCAGAATTCTAGTAAATCTCTTGTTTGTTAATCCTATATATTGTTCCGTGTTATTATTGTACAGGCACGCACAAAAGAAGAAGCAAAACAAGAATTGAGAGCAAATTAGCAAGGCAATTTTGCAAGCACTTCGTGTGAGATTTAAATGTGCGACTCTGAAGCTACTTGGACCAGCTAGAAGAACCAGTTCCAACTGTTGTCTTTTAGTCTAGTCTACTTGTAGTAGGGATTTCGATTTGTACCTTTTAGCTTTATTTAGAAGCATTTGTAATAGGTACTGAGTTTTCAAGTTATATCTAACTTGGAGTTGTCGCAAATAGCTAGAGGCTAGTTTGCCACAAATGGATTAGAGTTAATCCTAGGTTTACAAAGAGTTTTGTAAATGTAGTTTTTGGCTCAGTGATTTTAGTGGAGAGTTTGGGGAAATACTACTGGAAATAGGTCGTGGTTTTTTCACCTTTTGAGCCAGGTGTTTTTCACGTAAAATCCTTGTGTTCTTTATTTTCTGTATTTATTATTCTGCAAACAGTATAAGTTGGAACACATAGAAGAACCTGATCCTTCTATAACTAGTGCACGCGAAAATCGGATACCACACAAATCATCCCCCTCCCCCCTCTTGTATGGTATTGACGTTTTAGAACATCAATTACATTAACATTACTAGAATATACTATTAATGAGCAGTAGTATTCCAAATAATTTCTAACAATATACCAATATTTAATCATAATCTAGAATAAACCACTAATGCGATATACTATTAAAGTGTGTTGGTTTGAATATTTTATTCTAATACTTTATTTTGGTTTGAATATTATATTCTAATACTTTATTTTGGTTTGAATATTATATTCCAAATTAGAATATTGCATATGTTTGATTTGAATATTGAATACTAATTTAAAATATTATGGTATGTATGATTTGAATATTGTACTCTTTATTAGAATATTTTGGGATGCTTGATTAGAATATTGTATTCCAATTTAAAATATTGTGGTATGCTTGGTTTCTTACAATACTGAAAGCTTTTTTCCGCATCGTTATCACCAACATTTCATTTTTTTAGACCCGGAACCCTAGTATTTATCATGTCGTATTTTTTCCTACTAACTTTTATGCCATCATCTTTTTTGAGATCGTAGTTTCGCAAATCTAGCATTATCACCCCTTTTGGAAGCCGAATCATAGATCGCACGTGGAGTTTCATCAAATAATTTCACTTCTCCCGATTGAATTTCAATTGGAGAAGAAACTTTATCGCTCTTTTCAAGTATTTTTTTCAGTGCTATGGATAGCTAATTTTTTCTTCATCCTTTCCTTAATTTTTTGCTTGCTATTTGCTTGAGAGGAAAAACTTGAGAGAAGTGATGGTGTTCTCAGTGAAAGAACGAGTAAGAAGGATTAGATGGGTACTCGATGCTTAGTACAATTTTGAAAAAGATATAATATTATCCCAACTAAACGTTGATTGAAAATATCCTAAAAGAATTCGGGGGAGATAATCTAATCCCTTAAAAAGTGGGATATGTTTAATGGTATATAATGATATTAAAGATTTAAAAAGTAAATAAAGTTTTATAAAGTAGATATAAAATGTAAAAAAATAAATATTTTTAAAGCATATGAAGTTAACTAGTGTTTTTAACGGGTACACCACATAGATTATTTCGGCAATAAGGTTCATTCCCCCGAGAAAGAAATACCCAAAAAATAATTTGGTCCATCACGTAAAAGGGACTTGTAACTGCCGTGCTTAACCAAGAGAAGAAATTGCGTTATATTTATGGTGAGATTCTCACTTTAGTTTCTAATTTGTGGTTTCTCACTTCAATTTCCAGTTCAGAAATTAATTTCTTATTTGGAAATAGCTCGATAGAGTTGGTGTTGCTTCACCTCATTCATATCTGGAATTCGGCACTTTCTGCTCTTTTTAGTTTTTAGATCCATCGCCTAAACTAATTGAACTCGCTTGTCCTATTCTCGTTAAGATTTTTTTCTTTTCTTTTTTGGGTTTATCAGCCAATTTGTGGTATTATTGGGCCCTTGACTAATTTTTCTCGCCGTGTAAGGCCATTTAAGGTAGAAATGCTTCGTTTCAGGATTTTTTTTTTCCATTCTAATACTCAAACCTAAAACTTGTGGTTAAGAGTGAAAAAATTCTATCTATCCCACCATAATCTTTGGTGGTAAATGAAAAAGTTAAAATCAAGTGATCCACGAGCGAATGTAGCCGTTCGTCTACGGATTCAATTAAACCCATAACTTTCGACATGGAGTAAGAATGTATATGTAAAAACCTACTAAAATTTTCAAATATTAGATTTGAACCCATAATTTTAACAGTACGATGGGTGCAATGCTAAAAATCTTAAAAGTTGAACCTATTAAATTTAAATCCTAGATTCGTCTGCATCGGGCTTCACCAATGTCATCAACTAGTTAGACCAGTTGATAATATAAATCTCAGCATCACCCATGCCTACATTATGATTATTTGTCTAGTACCTTACCAACACAATATCTTGAGATCAAAATGGCAAATATGTTTGTTTCAAGCTGGGCTAAGAACGTTGACACAATGCCTGAAAATTATATAATGCCACCTGATAAAAGACCTGGTGAACTTGTCTCAGTTGGTAGCAACATCCCAGTGATTGATCTAGCAAAATCATCTTCAACCACCAATCATGCAGGTTTAGTCCAAGAAATACTAAAAGCCAGTCAGGAATTTGGTTTATTTCAGGTTTGTAAGTCGATATGTACAAAATCATTCTTCTCTTATGCTAATGAATTACTAATAAATTAAAAACGTCCTGATTTCAATTACTGCCAAACATATATATATATACAACAGGTTATAAACCATGGAATATCGGAGAAGCTGATGGATGATGTAATGGATTTATTTAAGGAGTTATTCGACATGTCTGCTGAGGAGAAGGAAAACTTTTGCTCTAAGATTTCAAATACGAGCTGCAAATTATATGGAAGTGGGATGAATTACGCCAACGAAAAGGTCCATTACTGGAAAGATCTTCTCATACAGCCAGTGTTTCCCATAGAAGAACAGAGACAACCTTGGCTTGACAAGCCAGCTAGATACAGGTGTGTAATATGCCATGTCTATATTTGCTTTCGCTTAATATGACAGAAATAGAATGCATTATTAGTTATAGCTAATCCAATCTACAAGGTATGGTTATTTTAGCCTATGCACTTCGATAGACATGACACAGGTTTCATGAGAAGATACAAAATGAGAATCGTATCCATACGATTTTGCACTTCTCGACAAATATCATCTGTTTTATTATTCTAAGCGGGTATTCAATTTTGGGTAATGAAAAACTTGTTATTCTTAACTCTTGGGCTCAGGAATTCCTATATAACTTAAGTGACACAGTAAAGACTCTTTTCATATGTCAGTGTTGACTAGACACGAAATTTTAAAAAACATATGACATGGCCGAAAGTACTCTTGCATCCTGTGATCATCTACAACATGCCATATCGATTGAGTAAAAAAAACGTGTTGACATTTATAAACGTGTCAAATCCTTTCGGAGTGGACCAAAAATGTACTAAAGAGTATAATATAAAATGAAAGTAGTGAAAGAGTGAATTTCTATGTACAGGGAGCTAGTTGAAACATATTCAGCAGAAATGAGGACTTTGAGCAAGAGGATCTTGGAGCTGATAGGTGAAGGAGTGGGACTAGAAGAAGGGTATTTTGGGAAGGAGTTGAGCGAAAGACAGGCCCTGATTGTGAACCATTACCCCCCTTGTCCAGACCCAAGTTCAGCCATGGGTTCACCTCCTCATTGTGACCCTAACCTCTTAACTTTTCTTCAGCAGAAAGTTTATGGACTTCAGATCTTCAAAGATGGCCAGTGGGTTGGGGTTCATCCTCTTCCCTATGCATTTGTTGTCATCATCGGTTCCCAGCTGCAGGTATATTAACTATAAAATGTACCACTACTCTCACTATTCTTTTGTGACAATGAGTACAAATTGACATGAAGTATATGTCATAAAATTCGAGTCGATCATGATGTGCACCGGCCCATGTCCATCATTCTGCCAAATGAACTATGTTAATTAATTAGAGTATTTTAAGTTAGAAATAAATCTCTATTCTAATCATTAATTAACATATAACCTAGTAAAAGATGCAAGTTACCTGCTATCATAGGTTAAACTACATTGATAGTATAAAGATATTTGTTACGTATTCAATATATAACTTAGTTCCTTTTAATCAACCCATGCTTCGTCCTGTTTGATGTTAACGAATGAATTTAAATGCAGATTATTAGCAACAATAAGCTAGTAGCTGGCGAACACCGTGCAGTTACGAATTCAGAAAGTGGTCGGACTTCAATAGGGACCTTTGTTGCTCCTGCTGGAGATTGCATAGTGGAGCCAACAAAGGCTCTTGTCAATGGTGGCAGTCCTGCACTTTTTCGGGCTTTCAAATATCAGGAGTTTCTTGATGACTTTGTGGACAAAAAGGATTCTCAGAAGACATTAGAGGCGTTCAAGTCATATCTTAAGTAATAGTAGTAATTGCTAAATAAATGGACAATGCTTCAAGACTTCTCTAATGAAGTATTCTATTTCAGGCTTTTTGCGGACTAGAAATGTCCCCATGTGCATAAATATTGGAAAGTACTCCCTTCCATGCAATTTATCATGAAACTATATCTATTTTATATTCTTTTCCTGTTTATTTTAATGACACAAATATTATGTCATGTACAGTACCATCAATTTCAAAAGTTTTTATTTTTTTTAAACTCCGTGCTGCTTCAAATTATATATCACATAAATAGGAACAGAGAGAATATTATCTTTTGAAGAAAACAAAAAGGATAATGCTTTCTCTTGAAACTTTTGAATGAAATTCGAGTTTTAGCCATTGTTTAATTAAGGCTTTTTCTTTTTTTGGTACGTGATCATAGATTATTTCGGTTCCCACTTTAACTCTTAAACTTTCAATTAGAATTTGTTGAAAGATGGCTTTAACAGATTTGTGTTAAAGTATGGTCACTGATGTGATGTGAACACATTTCAAACAGCCAATAAGTCAAAACAAATGCTCATAAGTGTATTCATTTTTTTACAAAGCTAAGCTCGTAAGGGCATTCAATAGTTAACATATATAGATAGCAGGAGATTTGTTTCCATCTTCCAATCACTCAACAAAAAATTTAGCATATATAGAGATAACAAGTCTTAGCATAGAGATGACAAAAGTCTTGTTAATTCTATACATTCATTAACACTGTAGTATAATCAAACATAATCTCATTTGAAATATACTCGAACGTGCGACCTCAAATTGAAGCTTAAAGGAGAATTGGATACCATCAAGCAAGAAGTCCAGATACAATCAATACATTCTATTAACACAGTTATTTAATTATGAATAGTATTATGTCAATTGATATCTAAGCTCAATGCAACATCTGATTTCCTCATTCTATGAATACAGACTATATATGCTTACATCATCAGTAATTTAATTGCATGATCTCATGCTTTTCAATTACACATGAATAAAAATTAACAAGCCACTTGTACAAACCAAATCTAACCTACTACCTTGAAGAATCATTTAGGGGGACCTATCTATCCTTATACTTTTATTTTCTCCACTAAATATATACCAGAAACTTAATTAATACCTAAAAGGCCTCTAACTCAGTATATGTACGTAATAAACATGATAACCTCAAGACTGTCATCCCTATGGACATCACTTTTAGGGACCATTTTGGTATCTAGCAACCTATTAATTAGCATCTGTAGATTCTAATTAATCGAATATTTACTAGACATATTTAAATATGGTACAATAAAAGGAAAAGCTGCCTCTTGATTGGTGCATATGGCTTACCAATTACAAACAATCTAAATTCCCTAAAGTTTGACTTTAGATAGCCATCTGAAAAAGGAACATAATATTAAAACAAAAGGAAGCCAAGCCTAAAGCCATCACGTACTAAGATTCACCCTGAATTATTTTTTTTAATTGCAATAATGTTGAATGTTTTTTTTAGTACGTACGTACGTCCCCTCACTATAAATAGCATCATATTAACTATTAACGGTAATCATCTATTTACACCACCAATAGTTTGGGAAAACATGGAACAAGATAACTCAAATGAGAATAAGGAATCAAGAGAAGAAGTAAGATACAGAGGTGTAAGAAAGAGGCCATGGGGGAAATACGCGGCGGAGATAAGGGATACCAATAAAAATGGGGTGAGAGTTTGGCTGGGAACTTATGCTACTGCAGAGGAAGCTGCAAGAGCATATGATAAAGCTGCATTCGAAATGAGAGGTCGTTTTGCAGTTCTTAACTTCCCCCATGAGTATCCATCTTTCTCCTCATCATCTTCCTCATATTCGTCAAGCTGTTCCTCTGTTCAGAATGGGAATGAAGTGAAGGAAGTGATTGAATTTGAGTACTTGGATGATAACTTGTTGGAGGAGCTTCTTAGCTTGGAATCTGACAAAGCCCATGATTCCAAAACCTAGTTTAAGTAGTCACGTACTATTACGTTTGGATATGCAGTTTACACAGTTGTAATTTTCTCATCAGCTGTTAAAATTAATGGCAACTCTATGTTTTGCCTTTTTCTTTTTTTTTACTTACGTTTGGTAATCTTGACTTTTCCGCGGTACTATTCTGTTGGTTTTGACTTTGAATATTTGTATTGAAACCAAGAAAATGTCAAAAAGTCTATTGACTCAAGAAATTCAACTCCCTTTAGTGATCTTGACGTACGTCATTTAGCTTTGGGAAAATTGCGACTTTATTAGGTTTTATCGTTAGTAGATGCTGTACTATTTTTCTTTTTAGATTTCAGTTTTTATATGTACTGTGTAAAAAGGATTACTTAACAAATAATTTCACGTAATTGTTCATAGAACAAACTAAGGTACATTAGCTACTACAGTTGATTAGAATATGATGATAGTGTAAATTTTTTTAACACTATTAGCTTATATATCAGAATTATCATCCAATATGCATATATTTACCAGATTAAGCAAAAGAATGACATAGAGATTATACTTGAACATACTGATTCTTGTGATGATGGATTAAGGATTTTCAAAATTTCAACATAAACTCTTGACCAGAAATTCAACATTCCTCCAGGATTTTCAAGACCAGGGCGAAAACATTTGAAACAATCAAAAACAAGAAATGTTCTTTGATGTATTTTAGTTAATAGTACTTCGATTGCAGGAGTTCTGTGTTTTCAGTCACTCGAAAAATTACAAATATGTTTACGACTAGAAGAACCTATAAATACAATTATTTAAAAAGATTTAAATTATACGATTGTAAAAAATATTACATTATGATATATTTTATTATGTTATAACAGAATTGTTTACCTTATTTTTTAAGGCAATCAAGTATAATTATCTGCAAATCTATCTATTTATTTATACTTATATTAAAAGCCCGAATGTCTTAGCGAAATGTTATTCGCTTTTTTTACTCTTTAAATATAGATTTCATACCAGACAAAATAGTCATTTCAATTATTTCCCTCATATTTAAGAATAATTATTTAATTATTTTCCTAATATTTAGGATTCTAAAATCAACTAATGTGTTCTTGTTTAAATTGTATAAAGTATTTTTAACTCAATCAATCATTATTTTTTTGGATTGCCTTTTAACAGTAAACGTGCATACAACTAGAACAAATACTTTTATGAGGTTTAATCTACAACAAACATAGGAAATCTATTAAAAATATTTTATTTTTTCCATCACAAAAATTAAATGAACAACCTTTAACTTCGAGGTTTGATGATTAATAATATTTGTGAATTATCAAAAAAAAAAAAAAAGAATTAAATTGCGTTGGCAATCTTTAACTCCAAAATGATTTCTTTTGAAAAGGAGATAGAGTTCTTGTGTTTTATTGATAAGGTAAAAAATTGTGAAAGTCAAAGTGATAAATATATTGTACGGTAGGAATCGGAGCTACCTGATTTCATTTCTTGATCGAGATAAGAGTGTCATGTCAAAAAGCCAGGACGTCGAGTTCGAAATCGAAGTCTCTTCCCAGGCAGAGGTCGACATCAGTAATCGAGGCTAGAAAGAGACAAACTCCATAGTAACGTCGGTATAACTTAATAATGGAAAGGGCGAGATATTCGCGACAAGTCGAGGATCGCGACTTGAATCTCTAAACGAATTGATCTGCGGCGGTTAATTAGTTGTTAATATTGATTTCCTACTATATTTAGAAGTGTACCTTATTTAGGACTCCTCTATCATATAGAGAGGAATCACATTCATTTGTAATCATCATTATTCACTGATAAAAAGATATACACTCCCTACTCTCTTGTTATTTCACTTACTGTTCATCAGAATTGCTCTATTTTTTACTGATTTTACTATCCTACCCCGAGACTATCTCGAATCAACGTCGAGGCTTTGCTTACATACTGGTTTGATTTATTTTATTGTCTAATTCATATGTTTAATTCTTTGTTTATCAATTGGTATTGGATTAAATCGCATATCCTTAAAATCACAATCTAAGTTTAATTATTATCTGAATTTGAGGGTAAACAGTTTGTCTCCCACCATGGGGCTAAGGATAATAGTGATTGTTCAGTGCTGATTCTGATAATACATACTATTTTACGCTTGTTCTTGTCAAGTATCTTTGCTTTCAGGTCAAAACATGTCAAACTCACAAAACGCACCTACATACGGTGAAAAAGGCCTCGGATTTCACGGGCAAAATGATAATGTGATTGCTCCAGGAGTCGAGGTGCCACAGGCTTATCTCGGAGGAGCATTGATTGCCAACCCAGTCAATGTCAGTTCACGCATTGCTTTAAATGCGTCCCTAGGCGCAGACCTCAAAGGGAGTGTACGTAGAGAAGGCCAATCTGGTGGCCAAGGTACACAGAGCAGAGCAGACAAAGGAGTCAATCTTCAAGTGATATTCGAGATGCTTCAGGATCAGCAAGCCGTTATTGCTCAGTTACAAAATCAACATAGAGCTCCGAATGAGGTCAAGCCAGAAATCACTCGACGTACCGAGCCAGTGTCAGAGAGGCCGAATGGTAATGAATCGGGGACTGATCCTGCGATAATGAAAATGCGCGAAGATCTCACCAAAAGAATTGAGTCAGGAGAGAAGAAAATCTAAGCTAATGATTAAAAAGTGGAAACATAAAACTCCCGAGTTGATCATATACCGGGGAAACCGCCAATCTTGAAAGTTATAGATTCGAAGAAGTTCGTACGAAAGCCGTTTCATCCGAGTGCGGCTCTGAAACCCATTCCAAAAATGTTTCGTATGCCGGACATACCTAAATATAATGGGACCACCGATCCTAACGAGCAGGTCACCTCCTACACATGTGCCATCAAGGGTAACGATTTGGAAGATGATGAGATCGAATCTGTGTTATTGAAAAATTTAAGAGAGACCATGTCAAAGGGAGAAATTAATGATTTGGTAACATAACCTACCGCCGAATTCCATCGACTCATTTTCCATGTTAGAAGATTCTTTCGTAAAGGCGCACGCTAGGTCCATAAAGGTTGCGACAAGTAAATCGTACCTTTTCAAGGTTAGACAGAGGGATAATGAAATGCTGAGGGAATTCATATCCCGATTTCAAATGGAACGCATGGAGTTGCCACCGGTCACAGAGGATTGGGCCGTTTAAGCTTTCACTCAAGGGTTGAATGAATAGAGTTCGATAGCATCACGTCAGTTGAAATAAAATTTGATCGAGTATCCGGCTATAACTTGGGTAGATGTACACAATCGATACCAATTAAAGATCAGGGTCGAAGATGACCAATTAGGAGCTCCTTTAGGTTCAGTCCATCCAAACATATCGGTAGCTAAAAATCAGAGGTACATTGACAGGGAACCAAGGTCTAACAAAGGCCGATATCAACCATACACCTCAGATCGAAGGAACAATGGTCCAGGACGCAATTCCTCCCAGAACGATCGAGGATAGAAATCTCGGGGACTTATGAGCAGAAGTGGTTTTGATAAACACGCCGATCCCACAGAGGCACCTTGATTATCAGAATATAATTTCAGTATCGATGCATCAGGCATTGTATCGCCAATTTGAAGGATCAAAGATACTAGATGATCGAGACCCATACAGACCGATCCTTCCCAAAGAAACCCCAATTTGATGTGTAGATATCATGGCACGCATGGCCACAGGACCGAGGATTGAAAACAATTAAGGGAGGAGGTAGCCCGTCTATTCAATGAGGGCCACCTTCGAAGTTCCTAAGTGATCGAGCTAAGAATCATTTCAGAGAAAGAGACGCCAACAGAAAAAATGAACGGGAGGAGCCGCAACATGTCATTCATATGATCGTCGGTGGGGTCGACGTTCCACAAGGATCCATATTCAAACGCACTAAGGTACCAATCACTAGGAAAAAATGAACCCGAGATTATGTGCCAGAAGGCACCTTATCATTCAACGACGAAGAAGCAGAAACAATTTCTTAGCCCCACAACGACGCTCTGATAAATTCTATCTTATTAAAGAAATTTCAAGTAAAGTGTGTTTTAGTGGATCCAGGTAGCTCGGCAAATATCATCCGATCGAGGGTCGTGGAGAAACTCAACCTACAAGATCAAATCGTGCCCGCAGCTCGGGTCTTAAACGACTTCAATATGGCCAGTGAGACAACTAAAGGAGAAATTATCCTACCGGTGAACATAGCTGGAACTATTCAAGATAAAAAGTTCCACGTAATCAAGGGCGACATGAGGTACAATTCCCTATTCGGAAGGCCTTGGATCCATAACACGAGGGAATTCCCTTCAACTCTCCACCAATAATGAAGTTCCCGACGTCGGACGGTGTAAAAACAATGTACGAGGAGCAACATGCTGCAAAAGAAATATTTGCGGTCGATGAGATAATACCGATATCGTCACTATCGACATCGGGAGGCTCGAGCATCAAAGGTAAATAGGAATCCAAATAGCAATCACCGCCGCCAGCCTTGACCGAATCGGAGAAGCAGGAAATAGAAGAAGAAGAGGAAGATTTTTTGACTCCTTGAACTTTTGTTGTTCCCGAAGATTCAGACGATACAAAATCGACGTTCGAAGAGCTGGAACAAGTTATATTGATCGAGTACCTGCCCGAGCGAAAGGTATACCTGGGAACGGGGTTAACCCCCGAACTCAGGAAAAAGCTTATTCAATTTCTTATTGATAACATAGATTGTTTTGCTTGGTCCCACTTAGATATGACAGGGATCCCACCGGAGATAACAACATATCGACCAAGTCTGGACCCAAAGTTCAGACCGGTGAAATAAAAGAGAAGGCCCCAGTCTGAGGTAAATAACACATTCATAAAGGACGAGGTAACTAAACTTCTCAAAATAGGGTCCATTCGGGAAGTAAAATATCCCGAATGGTTAACCAATGTAGTCATAGTCCCTAAGAAAGGGAACAAACTTAGGATGTGTGTAGATTATAAAGATTTGAACAAGGCATGTCCCAAATATTCTTTTCCATTGCCTAACATCGATCGCATGATCGATGCCACGGCCGACCACGAGATCCTTAGTTTTCTCGATGCCTATTCCGGGTATAATCAAATTCAAATTGACCCGGAAGACCAAGAAAAGACTTCATTTATTTCCAAGTATGGAACATATTGCTATAATGTAATGCTCTTCGGACTATAAAACGCAAGAGCTACCTACCTACGCCTAGTAAATAAAATACTCGAAGAACAAATAGGTAAGTCAATGGAAGTATATATCGATGACATGCTAGTTAAATCCCTGTGCGCAGAGGACCATTTGACACATTTGCACAAAACATTCAAGATATCAAGGAAATGCAACATGAAGCTCAACCTCGATAAATGTGCTTTCGGGATCGGTTCGGGCAAGTTCCTTGGCTTCATGGTGTCGAATCAGGGAATCGAGATCAACCCCGATAAAATCAAGTCTATCAAAGACATCACCGTCGTGGACAACGTTAAAGTCGTGCAAGGGCTGACAGGGTGGATAGCTTCTTTAGGACGAATCATATCGAGGTCGTCAGTTCGGAGCCACATATTCTTTCCTTTACTCAAAAATAAGAACGATTTCGCCTGAACCCCGGAATGTCAACAGGAGTTAGAGGAATTAAAGTGATACCTCTCGAGCCCACTTTTGCTTCACACTCCAAAGGAAGATGAGAAACTCTACTTGTACTTAGCAGTTTCAGAGATCGCGGTAAGTGGTGTCCTGGTTTGAGAAGAACAAGGTACGCAATTTCATGTTTATTATGTAAGTCGAACTCTAGGAGAAGCAGAAATTAGATATCCACACTTAGAGAAATTGGCACTTGCACTGATAAGCGCCTCTAGGAAGCTAAAACCATATTTTCAATGTCACCACATATGTGTATTAACCACTTATCCTCTTCGTAATGTTTTGCACAAGCCCGAACTGTCTGGCCGATTGGCCAAATGAGTCGTCGAACTCAGTGGGTACAATATCGAGTATCAACCCGAACGACCATCAAGTCTCAAATTTTAGCAGACTTCATGGCATATTTCATGCTGAACCTCGTGCCCGAAGTCGAAAAGCAACTCTTATTAAAATCGGGTACATCATTGGGGGTGTGGACCCTTTTTACAGATGGAGCTTCAAATGTGAAGGTGTCCGGGCTAGGCATCATTTTGAAGCCGCCCATGGGCAACACTATTAGACAATCCATCAAAACTTCTAAGTCGACTAACAATGAGGCCGAGTACAAGGCTATAATTGCAGGTCTCGAACTGGCTAAAAGTTTGGGAGCAGAAGCCATTGAAGCCAAATGCGACTCTTTGCTGGTAGTAAACCAAGTAAACAAAACCTTCGAGGTTCGAGAAGATAGAATGAAAAGGTATTTGGTCAACCTGCAGGTAACTTTTCACCGTTTTAAAGAATGGACCTTGCACCACGTACCTCGAGAACAAAATAGTAAAGTCTATGTGCTTGCAAATTTGGGATCATCAGTCGAGGATGACGAAATCAGCTTGGGGACTGTTGTTCAACTCTCAAGATCTGTGATCGAAAAAGGTCACATAGATATAAACTCTACAAGCTTAAACTGGGATTGGAGGAATAAATATATTGAATATTTGAAAAACAGAAAGCTCCCATCGGACCCTAAAGAGGCGAGGGCCCTACGAACCAAAGCTGCTCGATTCACATTGGCTGAAGATGGAACATTATACAAAAGGACATTCGACAGACCATTGGTAGTATGTTTAGGACCATGTGACACTGATTATGTTATACGAGAGGTCCATGAAAGCACTTGTGGGAACCACTCAGGTGTCGAATCACTGATTCACAAAACCATCAGATCGGAATACTACTGGGACAGCATGGAAAAAGACACTAAGGAGTTTGTTCGAAAATTTGATAAATGCCAAAGGTATGCACCGATGATTCACCAGCCTGGAGAACAACTTCATTCGATCCTATCCTCATGGCCATTCATGAAATGGGGGATGGATATCGTCGGCCCTCTGCCGTTGGCCGTGGGTAAAGCTAAGTTCATTTTATTTATGAATGACTATTTCTCTAAATGGGTTGAAGCACAAACTTTCGAGAAATTCAGAGAGAAAGAAGTAATCGACTTCATCTGGGATCACATCGTGTTCCGATACAGGATACCCGCCGAGATAGTGTGAGATAATGGAAAATAATTTATCGGCAGCAAAGTAATGAAGTTCCTCGAAGATCATAAAATAAAAAGGATGTTATCGACTCCGTATCATCCTAGTGGTAATGGAAAGGCCGAATCGACGAACACGACCATCATTCAAATCCTAAACAAAAGGTTGAATGATGCTAAGGGCAAATGGAGAGAAATTCTGCCCGAAGTCCTTTGGGCATATCGAACAACATCGAAGTCCAGTACGGGGGAAACCTCGTTCTCCTTAGTATATGGCTCTGAAGCCTTGATTACGGTTGAGGTTGGGTAACCCAGCGCCATATTTTGACATACAACAGAAGAATCAAATCACGAGTCCATGAATACTAGCCTCGAATTATTGGATGAAAAACGGGAAGCCGCACTCGTTCGAATGGCTGCACAAAAACAACGAATCGAGAGATACTATAATTGAAGAACCAACCTTCGCCACTTCAGAATCGGGGACAGTCTTAAGGAGGGTCACCATCAACACTCGAGATCCTACCGAAGGGAAAATCGACCCAAATGTGAAGGACCCTATCAAGTCCTTGATATCGTTGGAAAGGGATCTTATAAGATTGTCACGATGAACGGCGAACACCTATCGAACAATTGGAACATATAACTTCTCAAACGATATTATTGATAAGGTATGACTCTCTCCCTTTTTCATTTATATTCGACACTAACTTATTTCAGGTGTTCGATCAAAGACATTGAGACCTCAGGTTTTAAAGCACGCGTTCAACTCTTTTTCCCTTAGATCGGTTTTTGTCCCAAATGGGTTTTTTTTCGGCGAGGTTTTTAACGAGGAAACAATTATATGTGCTACCTGGAGACAATTCAACAGTATCCAAGGCTTCTTTACAATCAACCTCGAGTACTGGGGTGCGTCACCCTCGGATATTATGTTTTCAAGGAAAATACTTCGTGTCAAAATGGTCTCGTTGTAATGGGACAAACGGTCAAATGAACCGTGTCCATATAGATCAGTCGAGCCCCGATGGCAAAACATGTACGCATGTATAAATTCTACTATGCAAGCTCCATGCTTGTGATTTTTGTGAAATATGGCTCAAGGTCCAAGTGCAAATACGCCTCGAACACTCAGGGACTGCCGTCGACAATCAACATGTTCGAATTATTTAAGCTCGAATGCATAAGACCTCAAAGAGGAACCCCTCGATTTATAGGCTAAGACCATCATTCTCGGGGACTAACGCTTCGAACAGTTTGAAGTGTTGCAGGAAAATAAGCCCAAGAGGCATACCCAAAGGCTACGTCCAAAGGCCTTCTAATTCATTGAAAATCGGTTAAAAAGGCTACCCTTGGCAAGATATTCAAAAGGGCTTCGATGAAATCAGCCCACGAAAAACCTTAAGAGGTATCAAATTATCCTAACAGAAACATGCTAAAGCACAAAAAGCAAAGGGATTTTGATCAACATCGAACCCTAAAAAAACCTAATGTGTAAAAAGTACGTGCTAAGGCATAAGAAATTTTACTAAGTCTTTAAGCTGAAATAGGGAAAAAATAGTCATCCTTTAGAGGCCACATCAGCCCAATTTAAAGAGCCTAAGGGCCGATACACTTAGAGTTCGAGATCATGTTCTCACTCAATTAGAACTTAAGGGCTCCACTATTTCAAGCTCGAATAAAAATTCACTCGACTATGGCTCGAAGACTCATCATTACTGGATACAAACCTTAAGGGGTATGTGCTGTAAATTCGAACCTTACTCGAACTCGACTATTGTGACTTCGATAAAGCCACCCAAAACCAAAATCTCGAACGTCGTTCGAAGCATAAAATTGTGCAAAAATTTTACAAGGCACAAAACATGTTTGAAGATAAAAATTGAGAAGGCATTCAAAGGAAAATTTTCTTTATATATATGAAGAAAAATGTGTACAAAAGACCGACAAGGGTCTTACAAAAAGAGAAAAGAAAAGTAAAGTCCTAACTATGACTAGGGTCGACCTCTTCATCGGGGAAAACTTCTCCTTCGGGCCCCTCTCCATTGTCAGACCCACCTCGCCTTCCCTCATCATCATCATCTTCATCATCGCAGGAGGCAAGCAGTCTGGCATCAGCTTCAAGCACCTTAGCTTGGGCTATCTCCTCAGAGAGGTCAAAGCCTCGATCGTGGATTTCTTCGAGGGTCTTCCTCCGGGATTGGCACTTAGCCAAATCATTAATCAACCGCTCTCGATCAAAAGCCTCTCTCAAATGTGTTTGGGCAGCCTCGGCATCATCCATGTACATGGCTATGGACTTGTCAGCCAAGATTTTCGTCTTCTCAACCTCCGCCTTGGCTGCAACAAGCTCAGCCTCGAGCTCCTCGATCCTTTTGGCCTGGGCTGAGCTTTTCTCTTTAGTGCTCTGAAATTGAACTTCGGTCGATGATAGTTTGGCCGAGGCAGACTCTTTTTCTGTAGCAAGGCAGTCCATGTTCTCCTTCCACTGATCGCAGTCAGCTCTAACTTGATCGACTTCGCCCCGGAACAACTCGATTCTTTCAATCTCTTGCTGCAACTGAGATATTAAAGTGTTAGACTCCTCCTTTGAATCGAGTCCATACTTCTTCAAAAGCATATTTACCTGCTCGTTCAGCTCGGCCTTTTCCTTACGAGCCTTGGCCAAATCTGCTCGAAGGTCCTTTAGTTCTTTAAGAGCTTCAAAGCATTCCTCTCCTCCGAGGTTTTCTGGAGCTCGTCCTCGCATTGGCCCAGGTCGGCTCGAGACTTGGTAAAGGCCTATACAAAATAAATATGTAAGTCAGACTTAAAGAAAGAAGATAAAGAAAGAGGAGTTACAACAACTAATGCTTACCCGAGACAGGAGACGTTGGGCCTCTTCGAAGAGAATGGAAGCATCATTAAGGTCGGAGGCATCATCGACCCTAGTAAAGCAACCCCAAAAGGGATCTCCTTCACCAGAGACTCCGCCTATGTCGGGGGTCTTCATGTCCCGAGCCTCTCTTATTGCCTTCTCAGAATAAGTCGCAGAGAAGGTGAATGACATGTTGTCATTGCCCCGAGAAAGTCACTCGGGGCGCTCTGATCGACCATCGAGGTTTTAGAACCGGCCCCGTCCGATATGTTTATGGATGGTCGAGAGATGATCTCGACCTCAGGCGATTCGGGGTCCTCACCCGAACCTTTCTTGGAAGCCTCCTCATCACGAGGCTTGATTGCAGCAGTCACCTCCGGCTCTGAAGGTTTGGCGACCTCGACGATCTTCCTGGGTCGAGCCACTAATGTCGAGGCGCCACTTTTTTTTTCTTCTTCCTCCTCTTCATCTCTCAAGCTTCGGACCAAATCCACAGTGAGAGCGATGAACTTCCTCCTGATACTTCGAGGTTTGGGGTCCTCGGACAGTGAGACCCTCTTCTTTTTCTTGTCTTTCCCCGACTTCGGAATCGAGGACTTGGCCTCTTCCTCGCCACTCGGGGGCCTCAAGATTGCATCTTTGGTCAGGTCTGCACAAAAGAATCTTTGTAAGAAATAAAGGTATGGAAAGTATCTCGAGTATAAGAAAGAAAACCCTTACCATGGTTCTTTGACTCCCATCTTCCCTTTGACAAGTCACGCCAGCTGCATTCAGCATGGGAGGAAGTCGAGGCCAACTTCCGAACCCAGTCTTCAAGGTCAGGGACCGCGAGAGGCATCAGGCAACGACTGCATAGAAAATAAAATGTTAAATAAAGCAAAAGTGGAGTATGAAGATTAATGAGTAATACATTACTTGCGATCGGGGTTCCATTCCTCGGGGAATAGAAATTTCTCCTCCGGGATGATGTCACAGGTCCTTACCCGCACGAACCAGCTCATCCAACCCCGGTCTTTATCCTCATCAATTCTCGCAAACAAGGCCTTCGTTTCTCGACGTTGGATCTTGATCAATCCTCGGAAAAGTCGAGGTCGATATAACCGCATGAGGTGGCTAAGAGTGAAATCCAGCCCTTCGGCCTTACTAGAGAAGAAATGGAGCATGATCACAATGCGCCAGAACGAGGAATGTACTTGGTCGAGGGTGACCCGGTACCTTTCGCAAAAATCGATGATCACTTGGTCGATGGGACCCAATGTGAAGGGGTAAGTGTAAACACATAAAAACCACCCCTCCACATGAGTAGTAATGCTCTCTTCAGGAGCAGAGATTTGTACCACGACCTCGGGCCCCTGGTTATAGTCCCTATTCATGGCCTCGAGGTGGCTCGTCGTTATGGAAGAAATGTACCTCGACACATGTTCACATCGGCCTGGGACCGATGAAGGGTTCTTGATTTTGAAGTCGGGTTTTAAAATGCATGGGCCGGGAACATACTCGTGAGGGAGCGGTTCCACCAGTGTTTTATCACTGACCGGTCGGGAAGAAGAGGAAGACGCTTTCTCCTTTTGTGGGGCAGTTTTGGAAGTTTTTGCCATTGATTCAGGTAGAGAAGAGCGAAGGAAGGAAAAACTTGGTGTTTTAGGTGCTAAAAAAGGTATTTCCACAGGCGGAGAAAGAGAAGAGACGGAAAAAGCTAAGGGACTTGGAAGTTTTGATGAAAGTAAAAGTAAAATTTTGATTCAACAAAAGAGTCTATATTTATAGATTCACGACGATGGTTCGGTGGTGCTAGTGGCCGGCCACCTACTGACAAGCATTAATGATCTGGTAAACTGTACCGACGGGGCATTTTGGTCACCTCCGTCGCTTATGTCACAAGGATGACATCATTATTAAGGTCTCAAGAAAATCGAGGCTCAAGTCATTTCTTATCACATTATTCTAAGAAACGAGGGGGCTATCTGTATACGATAGAAATCGGGGCTACCCGATTTCATTCCTTGATCGAGATAAGAGTGTCACGTTAAAAAGCCAGGATGTCGAGTCCGAAATCGAAGTTTCTTCTCAGGAAGAGGTCGACATCAGTAATCGAGGCCAGAAAGAGACAAACTCTGAAGTAACATCGGTGTATCTTAATAACGGAAAAGGCAAGATATTCGCTACAGGTCGAGGATCGCGGCGTGAATCTCGAAACGGATCAATCTGCGGCGGTTAATCAATTGTTAATATTAATTTCCTACTATAATTAGAAGTGTACCTTATTTGAGACTCCTCTATTATATAAGGAGGAATCTCATTCATTTGTAATCATCATTATTCACTGATAAAAATATATACACTTGCTACTCTCTTGCTATTTCACTTACTGTTCATCATAATTGTTCTATATTTTATTGATTTTACTATCCTACCTTGAGACTGTCTCGAATCGAGGTCGAGGCTTTGCTTACATATTGGTTTGATTTATTTTATTGTCTAATTCATCTGTTTAATCCTTTATTTATCAATTGGTATTGAATTAAATCGCATATCCTTAAAATCACAATATAAGTTTAATTATTATCCGAATTTGAGGATAAACAATACCGTGGTAAAATTTGAAGTCTTAACTAATTTTGTTCATGTGGAGTTTAAATATTTATACCATTATGTATATGAACCATAATTAATTTTCATATTGAACTCCTTTCCTCAATCAATTTTTTTCCCTTATCGATGTTTGAATAATATTTAAAAGCTACACTTAATATTTAAAAAAAATGAAGAAAATAATTAAGAATTTGAGAGAGAGAGGGGATAGAGAGAAAGAGAGATGATGTTATTCCAGCAAAATGGTAACTTACCACAAGCCCAACCGATAGATCTTGTGTTCGAAACTGACATGCGATTGAGAGAGGGAGCAGTGATAGATAAAAGTCAAGAATGCTTATGGTTCTTCAAACACAAAGATTCACAAATAAAATCTTGATTAGATATATATCAAGTTAAGGATAGAAAGTGCAAGTGACCATACACCATCCATATCACAGTTAAACATTAAAAAGTTGGAACATGCTGAGACTAAAAATTGGAGTTGTTTGCATTAATTGATTAGCAAAAGAATTCAATCCAATTCCATTATAACTTCATCATATAAGTAAATCATCTTTCAAATTGATACAATGATTTACATAAATTTGCACCCTTAAGAAAGAATCAATGTTTGAAAAAACAAAAATAGAGGAAAATCGATTTTGATATAAGTAGTATTAAGAGTTAAATCACTATTCATTTAAATAAATAGGATCAATAATCATCATTTAACTTATAATTTTTTCTTAACTTTTTTATTTTATAACTCAAACACGACTATTAACATGATATTAAAAAATTATATTTACTGGGATGAGATACACACACAACGCACGTACCTATAGACTAGTATTATATACTATTAGTAGGTAAAAGTTAAATAAAATATATGGAGAAGTAGTATCCCTTCTCATTCTATGAATACAGACTATGGTTCCATCGTCCACATGATCGCATCCTTTTCACTTAACTACGAGTAACACATGCTGAATTGTTAAGCCACTTAATTGTACACCAACCAAATCTAACATATTAACTTTATTAAGAATCTTTTAGGGGGATCTATCTATGCTAATACTGTTTTCTGTTCTCACCACTATATATTAAATTAATCCATAATGCCTCTAATTCATGAGTACGTAATCAACATGACAACCTGTTGAGCCTCATCCCTATGGACATCAAAGCTAAGTATCATGCATGCATCTCCGCATCTAGTGATATATTAGCATATACAGATTCTAATTAATTAACTAATCGCTTTATAATTAAACATTTAGCTGTAGAATATTTTAAAAAGAAATACGGAGGAGAATTGAAGGGCTGCCTATGATTTAAGCAGGCTTACGTGCCAATTAAAAGTAATATAAAATCCTAATGTTGAATTTTAATAGCCATCTTACTTTTAAAAGAATATACGTACTCTGTATACATTCAAAACGAATAACAGACTCCTTAGTCCTTACCAAAGTAGCCGTCGACGTACTATGAATCATCATAAATCAAAACTTTTTACTGCAATAATTTGAACGATCCCTCCACTACAAATAGCATCCGTAGACAATTAAATTCAAAAATTTAAATGCCTACGGGCAGATGCGGAACTAAAACTTCAACCTTATGAGTTTTAGATTTTAGAATGAGAAATTCCACTGTTAATAATATTAGGATATATACTATTAATCATGGTTAGATAAAGTATTTATTATGAAATAATTGTTTATTCAGTTTTAATAAAGTTTTAAATAGATCATATATTAGTCTTGTCACGATCCGGAATTTCCACCTTCGGGATCGTGATGGTACCTAACATTTCACTTGCTAGGCAAGCCAACGTTAGAACAATTTATCCATTTTCAACAGTTCAAATTAAATGATAAGAAAGAAACTGAAATAACTGTAATAATCCAAAGTGAAAATGTGGAAGCCATAACAACTGAAATATTTAATACAACCCTGGACCCGGTGTCACAAGTGCACGAGCTACTAGAATAGTACAAATAAGGGTCTGAATAAAACATAAAGTTGTCTGAAGGAAAATACACAGCTAATAAAAGGAAAGGGGACTCTCGAAGCTGTGGACGCTGAGCAGATGTACTTCAAGTCTCCACAAAGCTAGTCCACCAGAGCACGCTAGTAATCGCCGCTGGGACCAACTACAAAATCTGCACAAGAAGTGCAGAGTGTAGTATGAGTACAACCGACCCCATTTACTCTGTAAGTTCCGAGCCTAACCTCGACGAAGTAGTGATGAGGCTAAGACAGGTCACTTATACTATAACCTGTACGTAGTATATAATAAAGACAAGAGAAGAAAATATGAAAAGAAGAAGACAGTCAACTGAAGAAAATAGCTAAATCCTCAAAGAAAACCAGTGACGATCAGAATTACCAATCCGTAGAGTTTCATACAAAAAATACTGAAAACCATCACATCTTAAGAAAATGGAAACACATAGATTGTTGTAGCGTGCAACCCGACCCCACCGTACAATACAATCTTTCCTTGTTCAACCGTAGCAATATTAACAATCATAAATAAATATATGTTGTGGCACGCAGCCCGATCCCACCATATAATAGAATCAGTATCATAATTTACCCTTATTTTACCTTATCAATCCACCCTTACTTCACCTGTTACGGCGTGCAATCCGATCCCACCATATCAATATAAATATTTAATTAATTCAATCAAATCAATAACTCAAATCACACGAACCTCTAGGATTTATGAATATGAAGCAGAATCAGAAAGGAAACCTTGTACCAACTTGGGCGTTCACATATATAATATTGTACGGCAAGACAAGTCCAATAAATGACAATTAAAAGATGCAAGTAAGTCAATTAAGGCAAACAACAACGAGTCATGAAAGCATGGAAAGAACTAACATTTTTAACACAAGGAACAATGAATAATTACAAGTAGCAAATAAAGCATAGAAGGCATTTAAAGCACACAACAGTTAAGGCATGGAAGGAAGTAATTAAGGAAAAGAAGAAAATCAGGGAAACAAGTAATTCGGCAGCGTATAATAACTCGCCACCTCGCATATACACAGCAAAACATGAAATTCACATAGCACATAGTCCGAGGGTTCTTAGTTCTCTCAAATCAAGGTTAAACTCAACACTTACCTCATTCCGCAGTAAACTCAGAGCCCTATTGGGGCCTTTCCCCTAGAATCCGCCTCCAAACCACTCGTATCTAACCACAATTGACTCAATAATGTCAAATATTGATAAAGGAATCAATTTAATTTCATATATTTAGGATGTCCACATTTCTCACCCAAAAATGAAAAATCCACCCTCAGCTCGCTTGGTCAAAACTCGAGGTTCGGACCAAAACTCATTTACCCATTCGTCCCCGAGCCCGTATGTAATTAGTTCCGAAATCTGAGCTCAAATTGAGGTATGAATCCCTAATTTACAAAAAACCCCAATTCTTCCTAATTCCCTAGTTTTCCACCATGGAAGAACAAGTATTAGGGCTAGAAGTTAATGGGTGGTGTTAAAAATAGAAGGAAATGAGTTTAACTGTACAAACTTATGAACTGATGTTGAGTTTTCTCTTCAAAATCGCCTCTAGGCCGAGCTCTAATGGAAGGTTCATGAAAATGGAAGAAATACCGTTTTTGAAATATTTTAAAGTCTGCGCGTCAAGCCTTCTTCGCTTTCACGAAGGGCCTACCACGATTGTGAAGTGCAGCAGCTCAAGTGGCCTACGCGTTCGCGGGTTCTCTCACGCGTTCGCGAAGGCTACTCCCCCTGTCCTTCGCGTTCGTGAGACAATACTCACATTCGCGTAGAATAAAACACTGATCCCCCTTCCTAGGTCCCAAGACTACGCGTTCGCGAGAAGCTGGCCATGTTCACGAAGGGTAAGGCCATCATCGCTCCGCGTTCGCGATGAACGAAATTCCACCCCAGCCCAGTTCACTCTTCGTGATCGCGGGAGTACCTTCACGATCGCGGGAGTACCTTCGCGATCGCAAAAAAGGTAACACCATATCACAATAGAAGTTAAGAAAACCAGATTTTTCTAAGTTACAACCATTGTAGCCTATCCGAAACTCACCCGAGCGCTCGGGACTCCAAACCAACTATGCACACAAGTCCAAAAATATAGTACGAACTCGCTCATGCGATCAGAATACCAAAATAACACCTAGAACTACGAATTGGACACCAATTCAAATAAAATTTTCAATGAAACTTTAGAATTTCTATTTTAACAACTGGATGTCCGAATCACGTCAAACCAACTCCGTTTCTCACCAAAATTTACAGATAGTTCATAAATATAGTAATGGACCAATACCAATTTCCAGAACCAAAATAAGGATCCGGTATCAACAAAGTCAAACATTAGTCAAATCTTTAAATTCATTAAACCTTCAAACTTCAGTTGCACAAGGTATCAACACCCGCTATGTTCGGGAACACCTGGATCTGCACACAAAGTGCAGGGTATAGCATGAGTATAGGATGAGTACAACCAACTCAGTAAGTAACAATACTAAATAAAGAACTGAAGATAGTGAAGAGCTACACAGTTATAGTTCAATTTTAGTAATCTCAACAAAGAAAGTAGGCATGCTTTCAAATCCGGCAGTTCAAGTCAAACCGGTTTATTCATGTCAGGTTCAAGTAAAACCGGATGTACTATCTCTTAGAAATTTCAAAGCAGTGTTGTATGGCAGTTAAATGCATCAATATAGGAAATAAAAGCACCTTCTCAGATCAACAGTCACTCAACCTTTCTCAATAGCTCAACACTGGTACTCGGCACTCGGCACTCAACACTCATCACTCGTACTCAATAGGTACCTGCGCTCACTGGGGGTGTGTACAAACTCTGGAGGGGCTCCTTCAGCCCAAGCACTGTAATCCTCACGGACAACTCATGTGTTTCACGGACAACTCACGTGCCATAGTAATAATATTTGGATCTGCACAGAAAACTCACGTGCTATGGGGTAAATATCTAAATCCACACTGAAAACTCACCTGCTATAGGATCAACATCTCACAATCGGGACTTCGGCCTTACTTAGTCATAAATCTCTCGGACTCTCAGAAATCAAGAAAATCAGCTTTAACAAAAATGATATAATGTATCAACAAAAAATAAGAAGAGACTGAGATACAATACGCAAGTAAAACTGAGATTGAGTACAACACAACAATTTTAGCAGATAGATTATCATGTACATGACCTCCGAGGTTCCCAACAATACCAACATATAGCCTAAACATGATTTCTACATGATTTGCAGTCAAACTTCTATAACACATGGAGAGTATATAGCTAATCAATAAATTATTCGACTCCGCAATTCCATGAATGGACCAAGTCCCAATTCCTACGGTGCATGCCCACACGTCCGTCACCTAGCACGTGCATCACCTCCTAATCAATCACAACACACATAACATTGGGTCTCGTACCCTCAGAACCAGATTTAGAACTGTTACTTACCTCAATTCGAGCAAAATCTCAACTCCAAAACGTCTTTTCCTCGCAAATCAGCCTCCGAACGTCTCGAATCTTTCCACAAACAATACAATACAATCAACGCGGGCTAAGGAATCGATTCTATAAGAAATTACAAAGTTATAACTCAAAAATCCGAAATTGGTTCAAATCGGCCCCCTAAGCCCACATCTCAGAATTCAACAAAGCTCACAAATACTGAAATCCCATCTAACCACGAGTCCAACCATACAATTTTTATCAAAATCCAACACCAATTCGTCACCCAAATCCCAAAATTACACTCTCCAATTCCCTAACCTTAAACCATCCAAATTACACCTCAAAAACACACTTACTAGGTGGACAAATCAATGGGGAAACATAATTACTGAAGAAATATGTACACAAGGAACTTACCTCAAGAATCCCCTCGAAAATCCTCCAAATAAATATCCAAAATCCGAGCTCAAAATGTTAGAAATTGTGAAAATCTCGGAACCCCTGTTTATATAGTTTATGTCCAGTAAAATCGCTTATGTGGCTCATTAGCCGCTTCTGCGGCCTCGCAGGATCACCTCAGAGCCCGCTTTTGTGGCTGAATCCGCACCTGTGTCCACGCTTCCGCTCCTGCGGACATGTTTATGTGAGGAAAATCTCCGCTTCTGTGGAGCCCAGCTCCACAAGCCAACCCCGTTTCTGCGGTCCTTTTGCCGCATCTGCGGTCATGCAGGTGCGGAAAACCATCACACCTGCGACCACCAGCTGCCTCGCCTCAAACTCCGCATCTGCATTACCCTCTCCACGTCTTCAAGCTCGCACATGTGGTTCCCCCGTCCGCATGTACGATTACACCAGCAGAAACCAAACTTCAGCTGCTTCTCAAATTCAATTCCAAGTTTGTTAACCACCCGAAATCAACCCGAGGCCTCCTGGACCTCAACCAAACATACCAAAAAGTCTTAAAACACGATATGAACTTAGTCGATCCTTCAAATCACCTCAAACAACATCAAAAACACGAATCGCACCCCAATTCAAGCCTAATGAACTTTAAAATTTCCAAATTCTACAAATGACGCTGAAACCTATCAAATCGCGTCAGATTGACCTCAAATTTTGCACATACGTCACAAATGACACCACGAACCTACTCCAACTTTCGGAAATTCAATCCAACCCCGATATCATATTGAACCGATCAATCGTGTTGAGAAATTGCACTTCGCTCGGTAGCATACGAGCATGAGTAGCTCTGTATGATGTATTCTGACTTATGTGACTCGTCGATTTTGGTTTTCAGGTTATTCGGGATCGGTTTGGAATAATGAGTTCATTGTTGAAGCTTTAAGTTGAAAGAGTTGACCAAGTCCGACTTTTTGTGAATTTGGCCCCGGATTCGCATTTGGATATTTCTAGAAGGTTTCGGCACAAGTTGGCAAAATTGGAAATTTGAAGGTTTGAAAAGTTCATAAGTTTGACCAGAAGTTGGCTTTGAGGATATTGGATTCAAATTGTGGTTCCAGAAATTTGAATAGCTTCATCATGTCATTTAGGACTTGTGTGCAAAATTTGGGTTCATTCCGGGATGATTTGATATGTCTCGGCATACGTTATGTAAACTGAAATTTCAACGTTCATAGGTTTTGATTTGAGGCGTGATTCATCGTTTCGATGTTGTTATGTGAGTTATGAGGTGTCACGACCCCAAACCCACACTGTTCGTGATGGCGCCTATCGTGGTATTAAGCTAGCCAATCTACTGAACATAATACAAGGAACTTCCCATTTAGAACAATAACGCAATTTATCAAAATCTTACACGTTTAATATTTCACAAATGTGGATAAGAAATGGAAACATCTGAACAAAATCCACAAAACCCGGAGTTAACAGTCATGAGCAACTAAATAGAACACAGAATCTGACACAAATTTTCCTTTATAAACCAAGTCTAAGAAAATATAAATAGCGACAAAAATTAGAGGGAGAAGGGTGGGGCTGTGAACGCCGTGCAAATACCTCACAGTCTCCGAAAAGCTCCACTGAGAACAACCGAGTCTCACTCGATCCAGGCACCTGGATCTGCACACAAGGTGCAGGAAGTAACGTGAGTGCACCAACTCAGTAAGTAACAAATGTAAATAAGGACTTGAGTGCAATGACGAGCTTTTAAAATCATGTAAAGATCATATAAGAAATATCAGTGGAAATCAATAAATCAAGTCAGGAATCTACATTCCAAAAGTTTCATAAAACTCCAGTTTCCCTTTTCAAATCTCATATAAAACATTGGTTCAACATTTATCGTTTAGAGGCAAAAATATAAAGAAGAGTGAAAACAGTAGTTTCATAGCAAATAATCCCCTCGGGCACATTGTCACTCAAAAATAAAGCCTCTCGGGCAAGGCTCTAAGTCACTCGTGACTCATCTATCGTCAATCAGCACTCATACTCAACACTCATGCTCAATAGGTCTCATATAATAACCGCTGCAGCGTGCAACCCGATCCATAAATAGTCGACTGCGCTCACTGGGGGTGTACAGACTCCGGAGGGGCTCCTTCATCCAGAGCGCTATATAGCTGCGGCGTGCAGCCCGATACAATATCGTTGAGGTGTGCAGCCCGATCCAATATATCTATCGTTACGGCGTGCAACCCGATCCAATATATATATATATATATATATATATATATATATATATATATATATATATATATATATATATATATATATATATATATATATATATATAACGCTGCGACGTGCAGCCCGATCCATCACTATCCTCACAAATTCGGCTCTCGTCCTTGCTAAGTCATCACCCTCACAAGCCACTCGGGCAACTCACCACAAATCACAAGGACTCAACCCAAAATATCTTTCATTTGTTTGAAAACAGGGTGATAAACAGGAAAGAAAAATGAACAAGTATAAATCATGACTGAGATCATATTTTTTATCAAAACAGTGTGAGAATAGTAGTAAAACACCCTGAGGGTCCAAACAGGTCGGCACAAGGCCCCAAACATGGCATATAGCCCAAAATTATAGTACAAATCTCTAAAATATGGAATATCATATAATTTCAAATCAAACACGCGACTTAACAGTCGCCACGAGACGGACCAAGTCACAATCCCTACCGGTTAACGCCCAAACGCCCATCACCTAGCATGTGTGTCACCTCATTTATCAAAGCAATACGAAATACCGGGGTTTCATACCCTCAAGTCTAGATTTACGTTCGTTACTTACCTCAAGCTGGAAGAAAACTACTCTGCGATGCCTTTGCCCCTTGACTCGGCCTCAACGCACTCTAAATCTATTCAAAACAGGTTCATATCATTAAAATATGCTAAAGGGACAAAGCCCACTCGAAAATATCCAATTTACATCAAAAATCTCGAAATTGGCCAAACCCGACCCCTGGGCGCACGTCTCGATTTTCGATAAAATCACAAAACTAGAATCCTTACGCTCTCACAATTTCATGCATACAATATACATAAAAATCGGACACCAAATGGCCCCTCAAATCCCCAATTTACACTTTCAAATTTCAATCCCTAATCTTCCAAATTTCTCCATTAAAACATGATTAAACAATGAAATAATCGACCTAAACCCAAGATACAAGGTCTATGTAGCTTACCTCACTGAATACACTTGATTCCCTTTTGAAATCCCATCTCTAAGCTCCAAAATCCATCAAAAATGGTGAAGAAATGAGTGAACATTCGCGAAGGCAACCTTATATAGGTTCTGTCCAACAATATCGCACCTGCGACCCCATGCCCGCACCTGCGGCGCCGCACCTGCGGAAAATCCCTTGCAGGTGCGGAATCTCACTTAAGCCAAATTTCCGCATCTGCAGCCTCAACACGTACCTGCAGCTTTGCACCTGCGGCTCCCCGTCCGCAGGTGCGGCCACACCAGAAGGCCTGCACCAGCAACCATTTGCTGCATTTTTCCAACTTTCAACCTTCAAAAATCATCTGAACTCAATCCCGAGCCCCTCGGGGCCTCAACCAAAAGTACCAAAAAGTCATATATGAATATACCAACCTATTAAACCCTCGTAACGCTCAAAATAACATCAAAGAACCAAATCAAATCCAAATTCAAGCCTAAGGATTTCTAAACTTCCAAAATTCGCCAATGACGCCGAAACCACCCAAACCACATCTGAATGACCTGAAAATTTGCAGACACATCCTAAATGACACTACGGACCTGTTCCTACTTCCAGAATTACATTCCCACCTCGATAGCTAATTTTCTACTGCCAAAAATCAAATTTCGCTAATTCAAGCCTAATTCTACTTCGGACCTCCGAATGAAATTCCGAACACACTCATAAGTCCCAAATCATCTAATAAAGCTATCGGAGCCACAAAAACCATATTCCGAGATTATTTACCTATAAGTCAACTTTCGGTTGACTTTTCCAACTAAATCACCAATCAAAGAGACTAAGTGCCTCATTTTCCACCACAACCATTCCGAACCCGAACCAATCAACCCAACACAACACAAAAGAGTTAAACCAAACGAGAATGAAGAATAAATGGGAAAAACAAGGCTAAACTCTTGGAACGACGGGCCAGGCCGTTACATAAGGCCTCGAGTAGGTCTGTGTTATGTTATGGGACTTGTTGACATATTTGGACGGGGTCCCGAGGGGCTCGGGTGAGTTTCGTACGAGGTTCAGATCATTTTCATTTCATGTTGCATTGCTGAAGGCTACTGGTTCTGGTGTTTCTGCATCTGCAAAAGTATTAACGCATATGGGAGTCCGTAGATGCGGATAGTTGGTCGCAGAAGCGAGAAGAGACTAGGTGAGGAAGACCGCAGAAGAGGATTTTTGTAGCGCACCTGTGTGCGCGCAGATGCGGAATTTCGGAGCGCAGGTGCGATATTCTTTGCAGAAGCGGGATTTTATATCCGCAGGTGCGGGGGTTGCTGAGCAGGACTATCTTCACAAAAGCGGTGGTCGCAGATGCGACGAATTGCTCGCAAAAGCGGATTTGCTGGGCAGAGAATATAAATATCGAGGGTTTTGGTCTTTATTCATATTTTGAGATGTGGGACTCGGATTGAGACGATTTTTTGAGAAAATTTCATCACAAGGATTGGGGTAAGTGTTCTCTACTCGGCTTTGGTTATATCTATCTTCATTTATGGCAATTGGTTGATGAATTTTAAATAGAAATTGGGGGATATTTGCTCCGCATCTCCCGCTCGGTCTCCCAGGTGGCCTCCTCCATCGGCTGCCCTCTCCACTGCAGTTTCACTGAAGCTATGTACTTAGACCTAAACCATTTGACCTGATGACCCAAAATAGCTACTGGATCCACCTCATAAGACATATCACCCTTTATATGCACCGAACTGAAGTCCAAAACATGAGACATGTCACCAATATACTTTCGAAGCATGGAAACATGAAATACTGGATGCACGCTTGACAAGATAGGTGGAAAGGCAAGTCTATTAGCCACTTCCCCAACCCTCTGAAGCACCTCAAAAGGCCCAATTAAATGGGGACTCAACTTGCCCCTCTTCCCGAACCGCATAACACCCTTCATGGGTGACACCTTCAGCAAGAAATTTTCCCCAGCCATGAAAGATACATCCCGGACCTTCCGGTCCGTATAACTCTTATGCCTCGACTTCGCCGTGCGGAGCCGCTCCTGAATCAACTTCACCTTATCTAAAGCATCCTGAATCAGATCTGTACCCAAGAGTCTGGCCTCACCCGGCTCAAACCAACCAAACGGAGATCTACACCTTCTCCCATACAAAGCCTCATATGGAGCCATCTGAATACTTGGCTGATAACTAATATTATATGCAAACTCCGTGAGTGGCAGAAATTGGTACCATGAACCCCCAAAGTCAATAACACAAGTGCGCAACATGTCCTCTAGAATCTGAATAGTGCACTCGGATTGCCCATTCGTCTGAGGGTGAAAAGTCGTGCTCAACTCAACCTGAGTACCCAAATCTCTCTACACGGACCTCCCGAACTGCAGTTTGAACTGAGTACCTCAGTCGGAGATGATAGAAACTGGAACACCATGCAGTCGAACAATCTCCCTAATATAAATCTCAGCTAGCCGCTCTGAAGAATAAGTAGTACCAACAGGAATGAAGTGATCGGACTTAGTCAGCCGATCCACAATAACCCATATAGTATCAAACCTCCTCAAAGTCCGTAGGAGTCCAACTACAAAGTCCATGGTGATTTACTCCCACTTCCACTCAGGAATAACCAAACTCTGATGTAATCCACCTAGTCTCTGGTGCTCGTACTTGACCTACTGGCAGTTGAAATACCGAGCTACAAATCTAACAATATCCTTTTTCATCCACCTCCACCAATAATGCTGCCTCAGATCCTGATACATCTTTGCGGCACCCGAATGGATGGAATACTGCGAGCTGTGGGCCTCCTCCAGAATCAACTCCCGAAGCCCATCTACATTAGGCACACATATCCGACCCTGCATCCTTATAACACCATCATCACCAATAACTACATCTCTGGCATCACCTCACCGGACCCTATCCTGAAGAATGAGCAAATGTGGGTCATCATACTGGTGCTCTCTGATACGGTCATGAAGATAAGACTTGGAGGCTACACAAGCCAATACCCGGTAAGGCGTGAACATCAAGTGCTAATGGTCTCTCAGATGCTGGAAGATATGCTAGACTCCTCAAACTCTCTGCTCTACGACACAAGGCACGGCCACTACATCGGTCTTTCCCGGATGGTATAGAATAGTGATATCATAGTCCTTGAGAAGCTCCAACCATCTCCTCTGATGCAAATTCAGATCCTTCTATCTAAAAACGTGTTGTAGGCTACAGTGATAAGTAAAAACCTCACAATGAACCCCATACAAATAATGACGCCATATCTTCAAGGCGTGACCAATGGCTGCTAGCTCAAGATCATGCACCGGGTAATTCTTCTCATGAGTCTTCAATTGGCGCGAGGCGTAGGCAATCATCCTATCCTCCTGCATCAAAACACAAACCAATGCCTATCCTCGAGGCATCACAATACACGGTATAAGAACCTGAAGCTGATGGCAATACTAACACTGAAGCTGAGGTCAAAGCCGTCTTGAGCTTCTAGAAGCTCTCCTCACACTCGTCTGACCACCTGAACAGAGCACCCTTCTGAGTCAATCTGGTCAAGGGTGAAGCAATAGAAGAAAACCCCTCCACAAAATGGTGGTAATATCCTACCAAACCAAGGAAGCTCCTAATCTCTGTAGCTGAGGACGGTCTGGGACAACTTTGCACCGCCTCTATCTTATTCGGATCAACCTGAATACCCTTGCTGCGCACCACGTGCCCCAAGAAAGATACTGAGGCAAGTAAAAACTCACACTTGGAGAACTTTTCTTAAAGCTTCTCCTCCCTCAATCTCTGCAATACAACCCTCAAATGCTGAGCATGCTCCTCCTGGATACGAGATTTCACCAGGATGTCATCAATGAACACAATAACAAAGGAATCCAAATTTGGCTAAAATACGTTGTTCATCAAATGCATGAACGTTTTTGGGGAATTGGTCAGCCCAAAAGACATCACCAAGAACTCATAGTGGCCATAAGGGGTTCTGAAAGTCGTCTTGGAAACATCTGAATCTCAAATCTTCAGCTGATGGTACCCGGATCTCAAGTCAATCTTAGAGAACACCCGAGCTCCCTGAAGCTGGTAAAACAAATCATCAATGCGAGGCAGAGGATACTTATTCTTGACTGAAACCTTGTTCAGCTGCCTATAGTCAATACACATCCTCATGGAACCATCCTTCTTCTTCATGAACAACACCGGTGCACCCCAAGGTGAGACACTAGGCCGGATGACCCCTTTTCTAGGAGTTCCTGAAGCTGCTCTTTCAATTCCTTCAACTCCGCTGGCGCCATACGATATGGTGGAATAAAAATAGGCTGAGTGCCCGGCACCAGCTCAATGCCAAAATTAATATCCCTGTCGGGCGGCATGCCCGACAGATCAGCAGGAAACACGTCCGGATACTCACAGACTACAGGAACAGAATCAACAGTGGGAGTCTCAGCTCTGACATCCCTCACAAAATTCAAATACGATAGACATCCTTTCTCTACCATACGATGAGCCTTCAGGTATGAAATCACCCTACTAGGCACATAATCAATAGAACCTCTCCACTCGACTCTCGGGCATCCCGGCATTGCTAAGGTCACAACCTTAGCGTGATAATCTAGAACAGGATGACACGGAGATAGCCAATCCATGCCCAGTATCACATTAAAGTCAACCATGCTAAGCAATATCAGATCCACTCGGGTCTTCAGACCCCCAATAGATAAAATACATGACCGATACACTCGGTCCACAACAATAGTATCGGCCAACGGAGTCGACACATGAACAGATGTGACTAAGGACTCGCGGGGCATTTCCAAAAAGTGGAAAAAATATGATGAAACATAGGAATACGTGGAACCAGGATCAAATAAGACCGAAGCATCTTGGTGACTAACTGAAACAATACCTGTAATCACTGCATCTGAGGCTATAGCATCTGGTCTGGCTGGAAGTTCATAAAAACGGTTCTGACCTCCACTGGATCGACCTCCTGTTGGTCCCAAATGCACACGCAAGTATACGTGTTCGTAGCAAGTAATATAATGTTAAATCGAATGTCGAACGCACAGGGACTTGCGTAAACTACTTGTTGAATCAATATAATTGTTATTTAATCGAGCCAAAACAAAATCCATGAATGTAACTAATTTATACTACGATTCTATGAACTAACTAATTATCAAGTGACAAGAATATTGTTGTGTGTATTCAGTAGAGACAAATATTCCAGGGTTGTGATCAATTCACCACTCGTATTGCATTCTAATTAACTCTCCCTTTCATATAATTCACTCATGGTTGCTAATTAATCGATAAATGCTCTCATAGCCTTCTCCCGAAGCACTACTCGCCTATTCTCAATAGATTAACGCCTATATTCCTATGAAATTAATCTATTAGAACGCACTAAGATTACGATATTTAATTAAGCACGGTGACTAGGTATATTCCTATCCTAACCACAAATCCACTCCCCTGAAGGGTTAAGATCGCGCTCTGTTCAATTCTTCTCTAATCTATATACGACTTTCCCAAGCATAACATAGATAGTATATAGAACCTAATTGCTGGCCAAAATATTAAGCAGTTAAACGCAAAATTGAAGAAACAACCATATATTGAGTGAACTATAATCAAGGTGAAGTTAATGTCGAATAACAATATTCATGGCTAAACCACAACCCTAGAACAATGGATGTTTAGCCACTCATGCTAGAATCAAACAATTGCATAAGTTTTGCATAAATTGGAAATACTAGAATAAGATGAAGAAAACTGATAATCCTTTGATTCCTCAATGATCTTGTGTGTATCTTCTCTCCAAAAATGGAATCTCCTCTTAAAGTTATGTTTTTGGGTCTATTTATATGTTTGAGACAAATCCTAAACGTGTAGGAGACTTCTATTCAAACCGGGAAACACTTAAAATCTTCAAAACTCGGAATTGACCGGACCAGGGACCCCAGGCGTCAATCCCCAAACGCCCAGCTATAGCCCGGGTAGGCCTGGCTTTAAGCCCCAAATACCAGGCTATAGCCCAGGTCACTCCTTTTTGACTCTTGAGCGTGTTTTTGACGTTTATGCATCCATTTAGCTCGGCTTCCATCTCCAATTCGCCTACACATGAAATAGACTCCATTATGCACATATGATGTGTATTTTTATCACAAACGCACATAAAATGTAAGGTACATAATGCTTAAAACCATGAATTCTAGCTACGCATCAACACCCCACACTTAGACTCTTACACGTCCTCGAGCAATATCCTTCAACACGTACACATTTCATTAACAAGGAGTATTTTTCTTTTCAATCACACACATTACCCCTTAATTATGATAGATACCGGCAATAAAGTATGAACATACGAAATTTCACATTCTTTCCCTTCTTTAAACATGCCCAAGTATAACAATTTAA
>MDKI01149755.1:0-23197 GCA_005239505.1 Nicotiana paniculata
CTCCACAAATAATAAGGAGAGATTAGCCAGTTTATTTAAAATGAGAAGGTGGTGTGTAAATGCTGAGAAATTTTAATAAATAAACGTGTATAAGATTGGCATAGTTTTTTCCTTTCTTGTTTGTACTGAACTATAAGCAACCATGTAACGACCCGGCCGGTCATTTCGTGAGATTAGTCCCCGTTTCCTTTGTTTCAGCTTTGTCATGTGTTATTTAACCTAATTATGATGTGTTGGGTCAGTTGGTTTGGGTTCGGAGTGGTCGTGGTGAGAATTGAGACACTTAGTCTCTTAAATTGACCTTATAGTTATAAAAATCAATCGGAAGTGGACAATTGGGTAAACGACCTCGGAATGTAGATCTTATGGCTCGGATAGCTTCGTTAGGTGATTTGGAATTTATAGGTGTGTTCAGAATTTGGTTTTGATGCCCAGAGTAGAATTAGGCTTGAATTGGCGAAATTGAGTTTTCGGCGATTTCCTGTCGGCAGTGGAAAATTAGCTATCGGGGTCGGAATGGATTTCCAGAAGTGGGAGCAGGTCCGTAGTGTCCTTTTGGATATGTCTGCAAATTCTTAGGTCATTCGGTCGAGGTTTGGTTAGTTTCGGCATTGGTAGTGATTTTTCGAAAGTTTGAAGATTCCTAGGCTTGAATCATGAGTTGAATTGGTGTTTCGATATTATTTTGGGTGTTTCGAGAGTTCGACTAAGTTCGGGTAATTATTTATGACTTGTTTGTATTTTTGGTTGGGGTCCCGAGGGCCTCGGGTTGAGTTCGGATGGGTAACGACATGATTTTTTGCATTTTGAAGTTGCTGGTGTGAAGTTTTCTGGTGTCCGCACCTACGGATAGGGAACCGCAGGTGCAAGACCGCAGAAGCAGAAATGGGATGGCAGATGCGGAGTTGGGACCTCAGGAGGAAAATCGCAGATGAGGTTGTCTGGGCCGCAGAAGCGGTCCGCAGATGCAGAAATGTGGGTCGCAGGTGCGAGATGGCTGGGCAGAAAGTATATAAGGAGGACTTAGCGAATTTTGGTCATTCTTCCACCATTTTTATACGGGTTTGAAGCTTTTTGAAGGGTTTTGAAGAATAAAATCAAGAGAACTTCGTGGCGGTAAGATTTTTGAACCTAAAACTCGTTTATATATGATTAATGGACTGATTAGTGGTGAAATTTGTGGGAAATTAGTACCAAAATTAGGTAATTAGGGCTTGTAATTAGAGACTTTAAAATGGGGATTTGAGGAGTCATTTGAAGTCCGATTTTGATGTTCTTGGTATGCATAGACTCGTGGAGGAAGAGGATTCTTGTGATGTAAATTTTATCGAATTCCGAGATGTGGGCCCGGGGGTCGGGTTTGGCCGAATTCGGGATTTGTGATGTAATTTGATAATTTTGATGTAGGCTTCGCTCCTTTAGTATATAGTAATAATATACTACTGATTTTGGTTAGATTCGGGGCGATTTGTGGTCGAATCGAGCGGCAAGGGCATTTGCGGAGTAGATTTTTGGCTTGATTGAGGTAAGTAACGCTTCCAATATTGGTTCTGAGGGTTCGAAACCCCGAACTACGTGTTATGTGATTAGAATTGGGTTACGCACATGCCAAGTGACGGGTGTGCGGGCGTGCACCGTGTGATTTGTGACCTGGTTCACTCCATGGCACCGTTTACTGATTCTCTCTTGTTGATATATGTGCTTCTGTCAATGTGACTGATGTGCACATTCTAGAAATCATGCTAAGTATTTTGTTAAGGCGTCCCGCCGATACTGTTGAGACTCGAGCAGTCGTCTTAATACGAACATGTTAGAGATCATGCTGGATATTATGTTGAGGCTTCAAGCCGATGTTGTTGAGACCCGAGTGGTTGTTTATTATGTGTTTCATTGATACTATATACTCAGTCCTGTCATTGCATATCATATCATGTCTCAGTCTCGATAATTGTTGATTTTGCATATTATATCACTGATTCGGGCTAGTTCATGCATTGTGAGCCCATGTGAGAAAGACTGGAGAATGATGACTGAGTGAGGTCGAGAGCCTGATTTTGAGCGAGAGATGTATATTGGATCGGACTGCACGCCGCAGCGAGATATATGTGGGATAGGATCCTGCACGACGCAGCAATATTCTGATTATGGCTTCGTTGGCTTGATGTAGCGCTTGGGCCAATAGGAGCCCCTCCAGAGTCTTTACACGCCTAGTGAGCGCAATGATATTTGAGGGATGGATCTTCCCTGGACATGGATCTTGTCCGAAGTTGATGATATGTGAGGGATGGATCTTCCCTGGACATGGATCTTGTCCGAAGTTGATGATATGTGAGGGATGGATCGTCCTTAGGCATGGATCTTGTCTGAAGTATTTATCTGGAGATAGATCTTCTCCACGAGGCTAGATGGGCCCGTTACCACCGGTACTGACTGAGGTCAGTGACGTGTGTACGTATTTTGAGATGGATCTTCCCTAGGCCATTGAGCCACATATAGTACCGAGTAGTTGTGAGGTTTATCATTATCTGGAGATGGATCTTCTCCTTAGGGATGGATCGGCCTTTCTCAGTACTGAGTGACTTCTGTCTGATGTGTGTATATTCTGGGAGGGATCTTACCTGGTCCATGTGAGCCATATACAGTACTGAGTGGACGAGTATTTGAGAGTGGGAGTGCATTGTGCATTTCATACCCTTGATGCATTGGCATGTAGAATATGTCGAGGTATATATATTAAACTGTTCGGAACTGTGTTTATCTTATCACTTGAGCTGTATAGTTAACTGAAAGCATGCCTAAGTTTCTGTACATTTATTTTGTCATGAATATGGAGGTTTAGTCCGTCACTACCTCTCAGTCCACATGTTGGGCTTGTTACTTACTGAGTTGGTGTACTCACGTTACTGCCTGCACCTTGTGTGCAGATTCAGGTGTTTGGATTGAGTGAGAGCTGGTTTACTCGTTGGGAGCACATCGGAGATTGCAAGGTAGTTGCACGGCATCCGCAGCCTTGCCTCTGTCCTTCCTAATAGTCATTTTGTTTATTCTCAGACTTGTTTGTAGTAAGGGATCAGTACCAGATTTTGTATTACCTTTTTAGTTGCTCATGACTGATGACTCCGGGTTTTGGGGTTGTGTTTAAATATTTTTACCTAACTCTATTTGTTTTCAAATGCTGAAATGAAAGATTTATGAAAATACTGGTTGATATTGAATCAAACGAAAGTTTTCTTATATCGTGCATAGTAAATTGGCTAGCCTAGTATCACGATAGACGCCATCACGGCCGAGTTGATTTTCAGGTCGTGACAAATCAATAATGCTGTTCAGCAATGTAAGCACAACCTATATGGATCGTTCGCATAATTTGTATTCTCCCTTTTTGTTAATCTTCTTGAATTTTAAAATATTATTATGTAATCACCAATTTAATTACAGTACAATAAACTTAAAGTAACAATTAAAATAGATATTGTATTTAAAGTATTAATACAATACAAATACAATAACAACATACAATCCAAACAGAGACCATAAAAATTTCGTCAATTCATCGATATGTACTTTATTTCTCTGAAGCTTCTCGAAGAGTATCTCACTTTCAGGCGTCATTCCTCCACCGTGGTGATTTTTCACGGTGGTCGAATTATTTCTTCGTTGTTGTTGAGTTGTATTGTTGTACTGTATGTCTTGGTCTTCTCTGTGGTTAGTTCGTCGATGCACTTTCGGCCTTCGGCAGATTATGAAAACACACACAATAAAATAAAGCATATATAGGTGAAAAAGAAATCAAAGACATTTGTTTATACTCACATTTTCACCAATGTGATAATACTTATCAGATACATCCTTCTAGTTTTAATTGCTCGAGCTTGGGAAATGTTTCCACATTGCCACTCCGAAAAGTGGACATCGTCCGAACTCAATATTTTAAGATTTTTGAATGCGTCAGCTCTTTTCATCCTCTTCAAAATAAGACCATTTAAACTCCAGTATTTCAATTGCTGATAATAAAGCAAGTATCAGATGTAAATCATACAACCGCAACTCCTTCAAGCTCATAGGGAAGTGATATTCACGATGAGGTGGGACTTCCACCGTTGAGGGGGGTTCTTCAGCAGAGTAATCATCATTCCGGACAGGTGGAGTGATTCAAGTTTAGTAAGGACATCCAACTTGGGAAACCAGTTGCAGTTTGTAGGAGGATTCATTGGTTGCATAATGGAAATTTGCTGCTAAATGATGGTACTCCATCTCATGATACTACTGAATACAAGAAAGGAAAGTGATTGACAAGATGCAATACTTGTCTTTTAGTATTACTGATGTTTCTTACTCTGTGAAAAAATTGTCTCAATTTATGCATGCGCCGTCTGAAGCTCACCGGAAGGATGTTAAGTGCCTCATTCAATATCTCAAAAACACTGCTAACTATGGCCTTCGAATTGCTCAAAGCAATAATCTTAAGCTCTTTGTGTTTTCTGATGTTGACTGGGCCGGCAACCTCAGTGATCGAAGTTCCACCATAGGTTATATTATTTTTCTTGGCCTTACTCCAGTTAGTTGATCATAAAAAAAATGACGCACCATTGCCCGCTCGTCTACTGAAGCAGAGTACCGGGCCGTTGCTAGTTCTGTTGATGAGATCACTTGGGTAAAAAAATCTTCTCAAAGAACTTCATTCCCACATCCCCACAGCACCTACAATTCTCTGTGACAATCTTGGCGTCACCTACATATGTCAGAACAACATTCTTCACAGCCGCATGAAGCATGTAACTGTTGACTTCCACTATGTTCGCCAACAGGTTAACGATAAGGGCCTTATTTTCAAGCACATTCCTAGTTTCGACCAGTTGGCTGATACTCTCACCAAACCGCTTCCATAAAACTCCTTTCGTCGCCATTTGTCCAAGCTAGATGGTTGCACATCATCTAGCTTGAGGGAGTGTATTAGGAGTTATTGTTACTGCCTTGTAACATTACTGTATCTATTATCTACTACATAACTGTTATTTTGTTTCCACCATTTGAGGACTTTGTTATTTTATTTGGGATAATACATTATTATCCCTTTAGGATTGTCCCGTTTTACCATATGTACCCTTTAACTTTGTGGGGGTCCTATGACCCCCCCCCCCCTTATATTTGTTCAAATTAGAACTAATACCACCTTTTGAGTTGATGTGGTATATGTTGTGATTTGCACTTCAGTTTAGCGCGTGAAAAGCCCCAAAGCAATTTTTTTTAATTTTGTCTTCCTTCTTTTTCCTTTATTCTATTTCTTTTCTCTTTCTTCTTTTCATCTTCTTATCTCTCCACCTGCAACTTCAACATCCCACCCAACTTCACCAGTTTTCTTAGTTTGTGTTAAATGCCACTTCTATACATTATAAAGCCATTTGTATATAGATAAAGATTTTATCATCCTCAGACCTTCTTTTGAATATATTGTTATGGGCTGCAAGTTGTCATTGGATTATTAAATAGTTAATGTTGCTTCAAAAATCTAAAAAGTCGAAGGACCTGGTTTCAGGAATAGCTAAATTGTGAATCTTTATATACAATTATGGCCAAGTGAAGATCTCAAAGTTGTGAATAAAATATGGCCAAGTGAAGATCTCATTGCTAATTACTATTCACTTAAAACATTCTTTCTTACTAATGGATCCACTGACTACTGTTGCATTGACTACGGTAGTTAATGCAACAGTGAACCTTGTGGTGTAGAACCTGTTGCATCTAGTAGGTTATAATTCACACCTAACTGCAGGATCAAGGGAAGTGTTTAAAGATTTGCTGGAAGAGGTTAAACGCCTAAAATGCCTTCCTAGCGGATAATGCACATTTGAGGAGCAACAACAATCAGTGGGATGTGTTGGTCAATAAAATTTGACGTACAGTTGTATAAAGCTGAGGACATCATTGATAAATTCTTCCAAGAGACTATGTTAAAAAAACTGTTCAAAGTTGCCTCTCAAGACAGGAATTTTGCAGCGGAGATTAAGCTAGCGTTTGACCATAGATTCTCAAATTTATTTTGAAAAAGCTGCTTTGGGTGAATCTTGGCTTGAAGATGAAAATTTGTTTGGACATACGTCTTCAAAATATATTTTTCAAATTTATTTTGGAAAAATATGTGTATTAATAGGGATTTGGCCCAAAACCATTGAGCTGGTTTTGGGATTTGAAATTTGAGATTTTGCCAAAATATAGACAAAATCTATGACCAAATATGTGTTTTCCAAATAAAACCCAAATTTATTTTGACAAAATCTATAGTCAAACGGGTCTATAAGATCCTTGAAGTTGTGAAGAAAATCCAAGAAGACAATAAGCAACTCTTTGAGGCTAGCCTAGCGATTGCTCATCAACCTGAAAAAATTGACCAGGAGACACAGGTATATGCCTGCAACCTGAGCATTTTGAAATTTATTATGTAAATACATATTAAATACTACTCCATCCGTTTCACTTAAAGTGAACTTATTTGACTTAGCATGAAGCTTAAGAAAGTAAACAAGGTTTTTGAATCTTATAATCTTAAACTAATAAAAGGTGTACCCTTTAAATCTTGTGGAATTAAACATTTCATGTCGTTCTTATAAGAGGTATCATCAAGGGTAAATGGTAATGTTGGAATTAGAACTTACTAAATATAGAAATGTGATGTTCCTGATAGTTTCTATGAGTCTACCAAACTGTAGAGATACCTAGTCCTCTACTAGTTCCCACAGAGGAGTATACTAAGAAAGCAAGTAAAAGAGACAAGGGATCTTTACGTGGAAAAATCCCACTCACGTAAAGATCCCACTCAAGGGGACAAAAATCACGACCTACAATTATAGGATTTCAACTTCACTAACTTGTAATCTAAACTATTACAAGCCACTTTGTCACTCTCTAGTTACAAAGACTTTTCACTCGTGACTACACTAGTCACTACAGAAACAGAAGAGGTTTATGTTGAGAGATTCCTAACACGATGCTTCTACAAAAGCGAGTAAGATACAATGAAAATAAAATGCAAGATTACAACTCAACTAAGGACACTAACGACACAAGGTGGAAATGGTCCTTCTTAGTGGAGTTGTCTTCTTGCTCTTGAAACACTTGAATCTTCAATGCGAGAGACCACTTTAATGCTTGAGAAAATGTTCTTAGTGATTGCTCAAGTGAGTTTTTCGTTTGTCTTCAAACAAGCCATTAAAGACCTTGGCACATTCCAATGAGGATGTCCCATATCTTGAGAGTACACTTCACAACCAATATGAAGTGACACTGATGCACTATTACTGCATTGTAGCCTGTACCATTGCAGGCAGTCCCTTTTCTGTCACAACTTTTTACAGCTGTAGAGTTGACTTGTACTATCGTCTGGGAGTCTGCTAAGAGATCAGGTCCCTAAGTTGTTCCTTTATAAGTTCAACAATGCATTGTCCAGAATTCTTTGAGTTAAAGCTGATTGGTTATGCTGTCTACAGATCAGGTCCTTTATCTGGTTCTTTATATAAAAGTTTGTTAGATCATCAAAATAGAATACAGCCCATCAATTTCCCCCTTTTTGATGATGACAAACTTTTATAATTGGGGAGCAGTTATATATGCTAACATCAGCAGATCATAACAGATGAGCGACCAAGTTCTCAAAGAGTTCCCCGTATCTATGTGCCCAATTATCTCCTAAACTTCCCCCTTTTGGCATCATAAAAAGGCATAAACAGGCAGAAAGCAGAAAGAAGTCCAATAACGTTAACTCATGCCCCTTATGTGCACACAACATGATAAAAAACAGAAGAAGAAGGCAGAAAACAATTAATGAGAACATAAAAAGACTGATTTCATTCATTAAAAGCTTGAAAACATAGAGAAGTCTTTGCTTGAAATAGCAAAGGACTTCTTTTGGATTTTGCAACAGGAGCAACCAGGTGTTATCCAATCCCAATCAAAAAAAGAAAAAAAATCAAAAACACTGGTAACCACATCAGAGCAGAGATATATTATAGAAGACAAGGCCTAGGGGGCACAAGAGGAGGAAGGCTTAGAAGAGGAAGCAGTGAGAGTCCGGAGAACTAGGTCCATGCGAGCATTGGCAGATGACTGTTCCTCGAGTAGTTTCTCCTTTAGGTTCTCAACCTGTTGCCGTAACTCACAGTTTTCCTTGGTTAAGCGGGCAATTTATTTATTTGAGAAGCTACCAGAACCAGGTCCCTCACCAGCTTGGCTTGACTGAACCTCCAGAATGGCAATCTGAGCCTTCAATCACTTAATCACATCATTGGCAGCATTCAGAGCATTGATTAGCTGCGATATGGTAAAAGTATTGCCCCCAGCCTTCTCAAAACACTCACATTCTTTAAGGGTTGTTTTAGAAAAGCTTTGCTTGCGGGTCCCTACCCGGGGATTCTGACTGGTACCTTAAAATGTTTAAAGACCCGGGTAAGTAGAAAACCATAGGGGAGCCTGATGATTCCCATCCTTGACCGTGACAACCTTATCCATATGAGAAATCATAAGCGCAGGTAGGTTGATTGGCTTGAACTGGTCAAGAGCTTCCATTAAAATCATATCAGTATGGGAAGCAATGGAATGCCTTTCAGCACGGGGAAGAAGGTCCTTATTTACCAGCTCAAAAAGAAGCTGATAAAGAGGGAGACTTGCCTTCTTGTGAACCTGTTCCCCCTGCTGAATTACCCCCGACTTAACTATAGCTCGCCTAAAGTCTCCCTCACAAGCATACTTATCTGGATACACAGAAAATAGCCCTGTTGATGGAACATTTAGGATTGTCCCCAGAGCAACATCATCAAAGACAATATTGACACCCTCCACCAATACACAAACATGGCCCTCAGTTGGAGTAAATAGTGTTGCATAGAAATCCTGCACAGCTTCCTCATACACTTTGGGCCCACTCACATTAAACAAATGTTCCCATTTCTGAAATTCAATCATAGCCATGAGTTGACTTATCCCAGCCATTTCAAGAATCTCAGGGTCAAACATGCGACCCCACAACACTCTTTGATTGCGAACATTCTCCTGCTACTTTCCACTGTTGCTTGGTACGGTCTTCATAGAACCAGGTCCTCTCACAATTTCTATCTCCCTTTTTCGTTTACCCGTCACTTTCACAGACTTCCTTTTGACACTAGTTGTAGACACTATTTTCTTTTCACTTGCTTCTCCAATCTCCTTCTTCTTAGACTTCTCTCCTTTTGGGGGTGACATAGTATTTTTCTTCCCTTCTCCACTAGACACAGACCTCTTTCTTCCTACTAAGGAACTAGGTTCCTCGTCAGTTTCTTCCTCTACTTGAACAACTGGAATAGATTTATCCATTACCACCTGACTTTCCTTCACCAACCTCATCTTCTTCTCCTTACTGCTCTTCTTACTTTTCTTAAGAGCCAAATCAATAGACTCCTTCTTCTGCAACCTGGTGGATGGACGCTTCACAGAGATTTCTGGAGTACTCGCCCTCTGTCGGAGTTTAAAACTAGCACTCAGAACCATTTCATCCTCATCATCTTCATTCATGGGCTTAGAAAGTGGAGGGATGGACTTAAGAGGAGGAGTATAAAGGATTTGCTCTTGGGGGATATTGTAAGGAGGGGAACCAGGTTCCTCACTGGGTTTGTCAGATACAGACTCATGTCGAGGAGACTCAAATAGGACCATGGTCCCCTCATCCTCTAAAAAGGATGATGCTACTCCCTGAGTTTCAGGAAGAGAAAAAGCGCCTTCAGAGGGGGGATTCTCAGAGGCAATAGCCATTATGTTTTCGGCCGCCTCTTTTTCTGGAGATTCCATGGGAGTCGTGGAATTGAGAAGATATGAGTTGATGTATTGGTTAGGGTTGTCCTCTGAAGCTTCAGAAACTTGAGAAGCTTCAGCAGTTAAAGGTTCTGTTGGTGGTACAGATGACAAAGGGGGTACAATGTTTGTTTTAGTGTCTAGGGTTTTCTGTGGTGATTTAGCTGAAAGGGGAAAAGTAAGAGGTGCTTTTGGGACTGGAGGTTATTTGGGTGTTTCTGAAACAGGTGAAAGTGAAGAAGAAGTAGGAGTGGAGATGACGACCTCTGGAGGAGAGGAGGTTTTATCCTCCACTGAAGTAGGAGTGGAGATGACGGCCTCTGGAGGAGATGAGGTTTTATCCTCCGCTGCGATAGTGTTGGAATCAGAGGTAGGGAGGAGAGAGAGTTCGTTTGTAGCGGCCATTTTTTACAGTTGTGGAAAATCTTCAGAGATAGAGAAGTATTTTTTCAGGAGAAGGAGAGAGCGAGAGGAGATGTATGAGGAGCGGTAAGGGACGAATGAGTGTTATAGGAGAGTGGAGTAATTGAGAGAGAAGGGGAACATGTTCAAAAGGTGGTAGGCATTTTGGGAAAAGGGAACGTGCAGAGGAAGTTGAAAGGGTGGAGTGATAGACGTGATAGACGTGATTTCTAAAAAGGTAGACGATGTGGCAGCATTAATTAATGCAGTTGTTTCTTTTTGAAAAAGAGAGAACACACATAACTACTAACCTGGGGTACCGGGACCAGGTCCTGTACCTATTTTTTTCTTGTAAAAAGATTTCTCAGTCTCCTATTTTTTTATGTTTTTTTGTTCTACAATGCCACTCCTTTAGATTCTGTAATCATCATGCGTGTTTACCTGCAACGGTATTGATGTGAGTTATACTTTGTCAGAAAACACTTTAGCTATATGTATCTAAGTATGATATTCATAGCCAAGAAGGGGAACCGGGTCCCTAATTAGGTCTCAGCAGCCCCAGTGCCATTCTATTTTTCTCAAAATGTTCCCTGCCTAGTGCCTTGGTAAATATATCTGCAATCTGATCTTCAGTGTAGCAAAACTTCATGCAGATGTGCCCTTTTTCAATCTCTGAGGAAGTGATGTCTCACATCAATATGCTTAGTTCTCTTGTGTTGCACCGGGTTCTTTGCCATGTTAAGAGTACTTGTGTTGTCACATAGAAGAGGTATGCTGTCAATATACACTCCAAAATCCTCCAATTGTTGTTTGATCCACAGCAGCTGAGTACATTAGAATGCAGCTGCAACATATTCTGCTTCAGCTGTGGACAAGGCCACTGAGTTCTACTTCCTTGTACCCCAAGAAATTAAGAAAGATCCAAGGAAATGAGCCATCCCTGAATTACTCTTCCTGTCCACCAGATAACCTGCATAATCAGCGTCCGCATAACCATCAAGATTAAAATTGTCACCTGAGGGATAGTATAGGACCAGGTCCTGTGTGCCCTTGACATAGCGTAGAATTCTTTTAGCAGCCTTTAGATGAGACTCCTTGGGATTGGATTGAAACCTTGCACATAATCCTACACTGAACACAATGTCTGGCCTGCTTACAGTGAGATAGAGTAGAGAGACAATGATTCCCATGAAAATTGTTTGATTTACAGGAGAGCCAGATTCATCCATGTCAAGTTTGGTAGCCACTGCAATGGGTGTATCAATCACCTTTGAATTTTCCATGTCAAACCTCTTGAGCAGCTCCTTGATGTATTTTTGTTGACTGATACATGTTCCTTTTGTGGATTGTTTCACTTGAAGACCCAGGAAGAAGTTCAGTTCCCCCATCATGCTCATCTCAAACTCACCACCCATAAGCATTGCAAATTCCTTACATAGTGAGTCTGTTGTACCCCCAAAAATAATGTCATCCACATACACCTGGACAATAAGAAGGTTCCTTCCCCGTTTCTTCAGAAATAGGGTGTTGTCAATCTTTCCTCGAGTGAATCCATTATCCAGTAGAAACTTGGATAGCCTTTCATACCAAGCTCTGGGGCTTGCTTCAAACCATACAGGGCTCTGTCCAATTTGAAGACATACTCTGGGTGAGCATGACTTTCAAACCCAGGGGGTTGCTTGACATATACTTCTTCTTTGAGATATCCATTCAGGAATGCACTCTTCACATCCATTTAGAATAAAGTGAATTTCATATGAGATGCAAAGGCAATGAGAATCCGAATGGCTTCCATACGAGCAACATGAGAAAAAGTCTCATCATAATCAATTCCTTCCTCTTGATTATAACCCTGAACTACAAGTCTTGCTTTATTTCTGGTAGTTTTCCCATTTTCATCCAGCTTGTTTCTGAACACCCACCTGGTTCCTATGATGATTCTGTCTGAGGGTCGAGGTACCATATGCCATAATTTGTTTCTTTCAAACTGATGAAGTTGCTCCTGCATAGCAATGATCCAATATGCATCCTTCAGAGCTTCCTTGATATTTTTGGGTTCTATTTGGGATAAAAAGGTTGAGAAGGCTAGGGAATTTCTTGTTTTGGATCTGGTTTGAACTCTAGAATCAAGGGGAGTGATTATGTTATCAAGAGGATGAGAACATTTATTTTTCCAATTTGGGACCTGAATTTGATTGGTGGAAGAACTTGGTAAATTAGAGGAGTTTCCCTGTGCTGCTTGTTCTGCTACCTGGGGAGTACCTTCCACATCATCTCCAACTCTTTCTTCAGCTTCTGTGGGAGAGATTGGGGTACCTGGTTCCTCCTGTGAACTGGAGGAAGAGATTGCATTACCTTAATTCATCTCCTTGGCTTGACTCATCATGTCAGCCTTGCAATTTGAGACATCAAAGATCTCTCCAGGAACCAAGAGTGGTTGATTGTCTTGATCATCACCATTTTCGTCCATGTTTGAGGAAGGAGTCTCATTAAAGAGAACATGAACACTCTCTTCTACACATTATGTTCTCTTGTTGTACACTTTGTATGCTTTGCTTTGAGAAGAGTATCCCAAAAAGATTCCTTCATCATTTTTGGCATCGAACTTTCCTGGTTGATCCTTCCCATTGTTTAGAACATAGCACTTGCAACCAAAGGCTCTCAGATGGGTTATTTTTGGATTTCTTCCATTGAGCAGTTGATAAGGAGTCTTATTCAGGAAGGACCTGATCATGCATCTGTTCACCAAGTAGCAAGCAGTGTTGATTGCTTCTACCCAGAAGTTCTTAGCAATCCCACAATCAATGAGCTGTTCGAGCCATGTCTTCCAGGGTTCTGTTATTCCTTTCCACTACTCCATTTTGCTGAGGATTCCTAGGGGCTAAGAAGTTGTGTGTGGTTCCATTTTCAGTGCAAAACTCATCAAATTTTGCATTATCAAATTCGGTTCCATGGTCGGATCTAATGCAAGCTACTTTCAAGTCCATCTTCACTTGGATTTTCTTGACAAAGGCCACAAATACTTCAAACATCTCATCTTTTGTTCTAAGAAATAATGTCCAAGTGAATCTTGAGTAATCATCCACAATCACAAAAATATACTTCTTTCCAGCTCTGCTTGGAATTCTCATGGGCCCACATAAATCCATGTGAAGTATTTTAAGAGGTCTGGATGTACTGACACCTTTCTTAGGCTTAAAAGATGATCTCACATGTTTTCCTTTAGAGCACGCATAACAGACTCTGTGCTCCTTGAACTTGGAGTTTGGCAAACCACGAACCAGGTCCTTCATTATCAGTTTGTTCAGGAGGGAAAAGCTGGCATGACCCAACCTTCTATGCCAAAGCTCTGCTTCATCATCAACTGCTTTCAAGCAGTTCACTTCACCAGCTTCCAATGATTCAAAATCAGTAACATAGATGTTTTTATGTCTCTTGGCTATCAACACCACTTCTCCAGTTACTAGGCTAGTAACAGTGCACACTTTGGATAAGAACTCCACTTTGTTTCCTTTATCACAAATTTGAGAGACACTAAATAAGCTATATTTCAAGCCATCCACATAGTACACAATTTCGATTGAGTGCTCCAGAGACTTTCCAACTCTTCCAACACCGATGATGTATCCCTTCTTTCCATTTCCAAAAGGATACATCCCCTCCCTACAGGGCTTTCAATGAGAGAAAATCCATAGTGTTTTCAGTCATATGCTTTGAGTATCCGTTGTCCATGATCCATTGCAGTCCAGTTCCTCTCACTGATCCCTGCACAATTAAATCAATGGTTAGATTTAAGAACCCAAACAAGTTTGGGTCCCTTGTAGTTAGGAAAGGGATGAATAAGAATTCTTCTAGTCCATGCCGATAGGAATTGATATTTCTTGCTGGGACCTAGTCCCTGCTTTGTATTCCTTTTGCCGACAAACATCTTATTTTTCTAGACTGATTGATCCTTGGCTGGGCATCTTTCCTTGAAATGCCTGATGTTTCCACAATGGGTATAGAGCCAATTGTCTAGGACTGTGACATATTTGCTGTGTGGGTTGTAGGGAGTTTTCTCCTTTTGAAACCCGATCCCCTGCATGTTTCTACTATTATTGAAGTACATGGCAGTGACAGCATCCGTGGACCAGGTCCAATTCTGTGATTTTTAAGATCAGATTTTATTTTGCTCACTTCAGCTCGCAACTCCCTATTTTCTCAACCTTACTGCACATACTCGTTTTGGCCTCATTAAGTTCCTTTTCAAGCTGGATATATTATCACTGGATATTTACTTTCCTTTATCTACACTTGAGGAACCAGGCTCTTGTCGTAGTCCCTGAATGGTTTCCTCTAAATCTGTGGTTATTACTAGAAGATCATTTCTCTCCTGCTCAACAACATCAATCTTCACACTCAGACTAGCCTTTCAATTGCTCAGATTCTCCATTTCTTCTTTCAGATCTACCACTACTACAATTAGATCATCTCTCTCACTTTCTACCTTTCTTGTTTTTTCTTCTATTACTTCCTTTTCTTTTTCAAGATTTTTTAAGGTATCCTGAAGGTCTACAACCACCACCATTAGGTCATCTCTCTTATTCTCAACACTGTTGATTTTACACATTAGAGACTCTTTCTCTCTTTCAAGATTACCTATAGTTTCCTTAAAGTCTACCACACACACAACTAAATCATCTCTAGTTTGTTCTACTTCTCCTAGTTCTATAGTCAATGAATCCTTATCTTCAATTAAGTTGTAATAAGTATCAATGAGAACATTTGACAATGACATTAATTTTTTAGGAGAATAAGACTTCAGATTTCTCTGAACATCCCTGAAGTTTACCTCATCTGTGTCATCTTCTTCTTCTTCATCAGATTGAGCCATAAGAGCAAACAATGAGTCATAATCCCTAGCCTTGTTCACAACTTCCATCATAGAGCTATTTTCTGCTTCAGGTTCCTCTTCTGATTCGCTTGATGAATCTCCCCAAGAGGCAAGAGCCTGCTTCACAACGTTGTCAGCTGCGCTTTTTCTGCTGAATCTTTTGTCAGGAACCTGGTTCCTCTTCGCAGCTTTGTCAGTGTTGTGCTTGTAGGTGTCTTGCTTCAGGAGCGGGCAGTCTTTTATAAAATGTATGGGCTTATCACATTTATGACATAAGTCATAGTTTCTAGGCTTGCTTGAGCTGCCTCTTTTTGGTATTCCTCAATTCCTTCGAACCATTTTCTGGAATCTCTTGGTGAGATAGGCCATGTCATTGTCCTTTTCGCTTGACTCATGCTTTTCAGCTTGAAGAACCAGGTTCTTCTCCTTCTTGGGTTCCCTTCTTTCACTGTACTTTTTCCTTTTCATCTCATATGTTTTCAAGTTTCCGATCAACTCATCCATTGTTAGAGTCTGAAAATCCTTTGCTTCAGTGATATCATTGACTTTGCTTTCCCAGGAGCTTAGCAGAACACTCAAGATCTTTCACACTAGCTTGTGCCTAGAAATGACTTCTCTTAGAGAGTGAAGCTCATTGATAATGGAGGTGAATCTAGTATGCATATCCTGTATAGATTTATCGTCCTTTATCTCGAACAGCTCATACTCAGTAGTGAACATATCGATTTTGGACTGTTTCACTTGCGTCGTTCCTTCATGAGCTGTCTGCAAAGCTTCCCAAATCTCTTTGGCTGATTGACATGTAGAGATCCTATTGTACTCATCAGGTCCTATATCGCACACTAGAATTTTCTTTGCACGAAAATTATTTTCCACTGCCTTCCTGTCAGCATCGTTGTAGTCCTTCCTGGTTTTTGGCACCAGCAGACCATCATCTCCTTCCTTGTGCATAGGAACATGAGAACCATCACAGATGATGTCCCATAACTCAGAATCTTCAGCCATTATGAAGTCATATACGGGTCTTCCACCACCCATAGTACTGACCGTTGAATCTAGGAGGTCGATATGTTGATTATCCTTCTTCGAAGTTTGGTGGACTAGCCATTACATATCCTTTCTAGGTGTTAACCGTTTAGAAAGAGCCTGATCTGATACCAATTGATAGTTTCTATGAGTCCACCAAACTATAGAGATACCTGGTCCTCTACTAGTTCCCATAGAGGAGTATACTAAGAAAGCAAGTAAAAGAGACAAGGGATCTTTACGTGGAAAAATCCCACTCAAGGGGACAAAAACCACGACCTACACTTGTAAGATTTCAACTTCACTAACTTGTAATCTAAACTATTACAAGTCACTTTGTAATGTACTTCTTACAAAGACTTCAACTCACTAACTTGTAATCACTATTACAAGACACTTTGTCACTCTCTAGTTACAAAGACTTTTCACTCGTGACTACTCTAGTCACTACAAAAACAGAAGAGGCTTTTTTGATAGATTCCTAACACGATGCTTCTACAAAAGCGAGTAGAATACAATGAAAATAAAATGCAAGATTACAACTCCTAAGGACACTAATGACACAAGGTGGAACTGGTCATTCTTAGTGGAGTTGTCTTCTTGCTCTTAAAACACTTGAATCTTTAATGCTAGAGACCACTTTAATACTTGAGAAAATGTTCTTAGTAATTGCTCAAGTGAGTTTTTCGTTTGTCTTCAAACAAGATATTAAAGACCTTGGCACATTCCAAGGAGGATGTCACATATCTTGAGAGTAAACTTCACAACCAATAGGAAGTGACTACTGCATTATTACTGAACTGTAGCCTGTACAGTTGTAGGCAGTCACTTTTCTGCCACAGCTTTTTACAGCTGTAGAGTTGACCTGTACTATCGTCTGGGAGTCTGTTAAGAGATCAGGTCCCTAAGTTGTTCCTTTATAAGTTCAACAGTGCATTGTCCAGAATTCTTTGAGTTAAAGCTGACTGGTTGTGTTGTCTACATATCAGATCCTTTATCTGGTTCTTTATATAAAAGTTTGTTAGATCATCAAAATAGAATACATCCCATCAATTTTCCCCTTTTTGATGATGACAAACTTTTATAATTGGGGAGCAGTTATATATGCTAACATCAGCAGATCATAACAGATGAGCGACCAGGTTCTCAAAGAGTTCCCCCTGTCTATGTGCCCAATTATCTCCTAAACTTCCCCCTTTTGGCATCATAAAAAGGCATAAATAGGCAGAAAGCAGAAAGAAGTCCAATAATGTTAACTCATGCCCCTTATGTGCACACAACATGATAGAAAACAGAAGAAGAATGCAGAAAAGAATTGATGAGAACATAAAAAGACTGATTTCATTCATTAAAACCTTGAAAACATAGAGAAGTCTTTGCTTGAAAGAGCAAAGGACTCCTTGGCACATTCCAAGGAGGATGTCGCATATCTTGAGAGTATACTTCACAACCAATGGGAAGTGACTGCTGCACTGTAGCGTGTACAGTTGCAGGCAGTCACTTTTCTGCCACAGCTTTTTACAGCTGTAGAGTTGACCTGTACTATCGTCTGGGAGTCTGTCAAGGGATCAGGTCCCTCAGCTGTTCCTTTATAAGTTCAACAGTGCACTGTCTAGAATTCTTTGAATTAAAGCTGACTGGTTGTGCTGTCTACATATCATGTCATTTATCTGGTTCTTCATATAAAAGTTTTTTAGATCATCAAAATAGAATACAGTCTATCAGTTCCTTTTTAAACAGATTAAAAAGGAAAGTAAGACACATAAATTGAAACGAAGGAGTACTTAAGAAGCATCTGCCAACTTTGATAACAACAACTACAATATGATCTTTTTTATGGGTATTATAACTTTTTAATGCACAAATTAGGAAATGATGCAGAATTGACTGTATTGGGAGAGTAAGAGAACGACAGAATGTTACTCTTTATTGTCTATTCATCCCATCTCCTACGAGGTGTTTCAATTCCATATAGTTTTTGCTGCTTTTTAACTTTAAAAAAAAAAGATGATGAATTAATCCATATATCATGAATAACTTTCAATTGGCACATGTTTTTTAACATGCTCTGTGAAAGTTTGTAAATGATGGTTTAAACTATATATAATTGCATATTTTTTTGTTGTAATTATGGAAGGCGATCCGTAGGAAAACATATCGGAAAGAAGCCGATTGCAAACTAGATTATTTCTTTAAATCAAAATAACAGCATTTGCCTATCAAATATGGAATAAGTTCCACTGAAATTCACAAGAAAAATGAATTCAAAAAGTACCAACTTTGTAGTTCAAAATAGCTATCAATAGCTATCCCATTATTCGTTTACTTTTCTCTTGATGTTTTATACGTTAATACCGCACAAGAGGAGTGATTTGTGTGGAGTTCAATTTTCGAGTGTTGTCGTTATAGAAGGACCTGGTTCTTCTATGTGTTCCAACTCGTACTGTTGCGGAATAATAAATGCTGAAAAGTAAAGAACACAAAGATTTTTACGTGGAAAACACCTGGCTCAAAAGGTGAAAAAGCCACGACCTACTACTCAGTAGGATTTTCTCCAAACACTTCACTACAACTCTGAGCCAACAATATTTACAAAATAAACTCTTTTGTAAACCTAAGGATTAACTCTAACCCTTATAACAACACGCCACAGGCTGTTGTAATTACGTCAAGGTAAATCTAACTTGAATGATACAACTCAAGTACCTAGTACAATTTGTTTCTAAGAAAGAGGTACAATTTTAGACAATCTACTACAATAAACTAGACTAAAAGACAACAGATGGAACTGGTTCTTCTAGCTGGTTCAAGTAGCTCCAGATTCGCACTCTCCAATTTGGCTTGAACTGCTTGCAAAATTTCTTCACGAATTTTGCTCTCAATTCTTGATAAATTTCTGCTTTTGTGCGTCTGTTAAGTACAATCTGCAATTTATAGGAGTTAGTAGATAAGGATTTAACTAGAATCCTAATGCAACTCTTCCTTGGTAGAAGAGTTCTAGTCAAACTCAACTCCTAAATCCTTCCTTATCTTAGATTCTGTTCTTATTGAATAAGGAGTCCTTCTCCAATTTCTTTTTCGCAATCTTTTTTATCAGAAGATATCTCAATTTTACCAGAATACATTTATCTCATGCATGTGCATCTTATATGCCTTGAACTCTGCTGGTCTATGTCACCTGTGATGGACCTGGTTCATCTCGGAGTTCCTTTGACAATCTTCAAAACTATTTCCTTTCTTAGGCCAACAAATTTCCTCTTTTTGATGATGACAAACTTTGTGCTTCATGCTTGTTTCAGCTTAGTCCAACATTGACACATATAAGAGTATTAAACATTTATCAGAAAGAGAAACCAGGTTCATTATTAGGTTATAACACTTGAAATATAAAAGCACATGTATTTTGGTGCCTTTCCTCGAGGCTTTGATATCCCTGCTTGGAAATTGATCCGCCTGTGGATTGCTGAATGACTTTGCAAATAGAAATATTATGACGGTGATTAACCCTGAGGGGTAGCTCAACTAATAAAGGCCTGAGGACAAAGTCTTTCAGGTCGCCAGTTCGAGTCCCTGCAGGGCCACTGGAGGCATTACAAACTGGCCGCGTTTTCAGGGCTCCGTGGAACTAACCGTGTGCACCCGCCTTGAAACAGCAGGACCCGGTGATTATAGCTAGTCGTGTTCGCAAAGCGATGCTCGGAAACCACGGCCAAAAAAAAAATGACGGTGATTGCGAACAGGTCTAGTGGTCAAATAAAAACATGTCGTGTTCATGATATGTTACATGAGTTCTGCTTTATGCAGGCTACTAGACTTAGTCTTATCCAACAAGTATGTCTCACACCTGGTCAAGATAGTCCTTCTATACAAAACTCAAATACTTCTCCTCGATTGTCTATTCAATCATCTGTTCCGACAAATTTTATCTCCAAAACTACAACTGAAAACCATGTTAGATCTTTCTTATGTTTTTCCTCAAAGTAAACAAATTGACCTTTCAAATATCGATATCCAACTCATCCCCAAAGCATTTCCACTTATCAGGGTCTTTGGACATTGAATGCCTCAAATTTAGTATTCCCATGGAATTTTACCAGCTATTCCACTTGAAGTATATTGCTGTCTCAGGTGACCTCAAGGAACTTCCTAATACATCAAAGCCCACCCTTGATATAAAGGCTGACATATGGAACATGTCACGGTTGCGCCATCTGCGCACCAACAAACCCGCAAATTTGCCACCTCCTACTACCCCTACAAGTTCATGCTGCAAACTCTTTCTCTGGTTGCACCAGAAAGCTGCAAGGAAGATGTGATTGCAAAGGCTAGTAACTCGAAAAAACTGAGCATTAAAGGGAATATGGCAACTTTTCTTGAAACTAGCAAGGGTGAATTCAACAATTTTCGAGTGCTAGAGCGCCTGGAAAGTTTGACACTACTGAATGATGATACGAGTAGAACTCTTCACCTTCCTTCAGCATTCTTTGTATATCTACCCAAACTGAAGAAGTTAACTCTATCAAAAACAAGATTTGAGTGGAACGAGGCGAATAGGTTGGGGCAGCAGGAAAATCTAGAGGTCCAAAAGTTGAAAGAAAATGCATTCACTGGGAATTCTTGGAAGATGGAGGCAGGTGGTTTTAGGGAACTCCAAGTCTTGTGGATTGAAAGGGCAGAATTCGTATCATGGGAGGCATCAAATTGTTCCTTCCCGAGTCTTAGGAACCTTGTTCTTGACTCCTGTCTAAATCTTGCAAAGGTGCCACCGGAGCTAACCGATTTAGAATACCTTCAAGAGATGGTGCTGGACAACACAAGCAAATCAGGTGATTCTGCAAAAGAAATAGTACGCAAGAGAAAGACAAGCAAACTCCAGAAAGCACCAAATTCAAGCTCATTATTGTTGGTCTTTAAGCTTAGTGTAGCTTAATTTTAAGCTTAGTCTAGCTTAATTTTAAGTTTGGTGTAGCTTAAAGAGAGTGAATGGAAAATGGTAGGAAAAGAAATGGAGGAAAGTGAAATTTTGAATAAGTACATTTTGTCCCTCATTTGAAGAAGGAAAGAAAATCTATGTGTGTATATAGAGAAACTCTTCTTCTAGCTCTTAAAGAGTTGAGAAGAAGGCAAGCCTTGCGCCGTCGCCGTCGCTCGGCTCGGCTTCGGCTTCTGCTTCACTTTGTCCCTCATTAGAAGAAGGAAATAAAATCTATGTGTATATACAGAAGCTCTTCTTCTAGCTCTTAAAGAGTTGAGAAGAAGGCAAGCCTCGCTCTGCTCGGCTCGGCTTCGGATTTGGATTTGGTCAAAGATTGATTGATTAATCAAAACAGCTATGGCTGTTCTGAAAGGATTCACACATGTTTCCAACAGCTATGGTTGTTCTAAAAGGTTGCAATACCTTTTCAGAAATAGTACGAAATTGGCTATAAATATACCTTGAATCCCAGAATTTTTACTTACAAAATTTTCTGATCTTCTTCTTCTTCTTCTGCACAAATTATTCCAGTGTGTTTTACAGCCTTCGAGTGGTTCGTTGTTCACCGGCGTTTTTGGTACCAACACTTCGGTGAGTTAAATCGTTAAATCCTGGGAGGATATATTCCAAAACCTCGGGAACTTGAGGGGAATAATTTCCTTAAGGACACACTGTGTATTCGGCGGGCTCGATTTATTCTTATATTATTTTTCATAAAAAAAAACTAAGGACGCCTGGACTAGCGCGCCCGCGCTCAACACGCGCTAGTCAGGTTTCTCACTGTCCCTGGTAAATTCCACTAGCGCGGCCACGCTAATCCCGCACTAGAGCCCGCGCTAGTGATGTTTTGCATTGTTTCTGTATTTACAGAAAGTTTATTATTTTATTTTACAGCAATACAGATTACTAACAATCTTAAGGAAATTAACTTTTTATTATATTTTGTATTCTATTTGTGGAGATTAAAAACCTTTGTGTTTTCTATTCCGTCTGAATTTTACTATTCTGATTTGAAGATATAAAAACTTCATCAGAATTTTGAAATTCAGAAAACGATTTGAAGAACATAAAAACTTCATCGTTTTCTGGGAAACAGTATATAAAAACTTCGATTTTTAATTATTATACATACTGTTTATTATTGATTACAGTATTGTTTACTGTTATGGTTTTGTCATTGATTGAACTCTTCTGTTGTTGACCGTGAGAAATGGCAATTGATAACGGAAATTCTTCTGCGACTGTTACGTCAATGACGATAGACTCGTCGAGCCGGACGGTTGTTCCACCGGCAGAAAAACCGGGGAAATTTTCTGGAGCCAACATCAAAAGATGGTAGCAAAGGGTGTTATTCTGGCTTACCACACTTGGTATGCAGAAATTCACTAGTGAAGAGCCTCCAGTGCCTGCTGCGAACATGTCGGACAATGAAAATTTCATGATTGTTGAGGCGTGGAAGCAGACAGATTTTCTTTGCAAAGGCTATATTTTAAGTGCTTTAGGGGATGACTTGTACAATGTGTATAGTACGATAAATACTTCGAAAGAATTATAAGACGCACTTGAGAAGAAGTACAAGACAGAAGATGTATGCTTGAAGAAGTTCGTGGTTGCCAAGTTTCTAGACTATAAAATGATAGACAGCAAAACTGTGGGAACCCAAGTTCAGGAACTTCAACTTATTTTTCATGACCTTATTGCTGAAGGTATGGTCGTGAATGAAGTATTTCAAGTGGCTGCAATGATTGAAAAGTTGCCTCCTTCGTGGAGAGATTTCAAGAACTATCTCAAGCACAAGATCAAAGAAATGAAGTTGGAAGATCTTGTGATTCGTCTCAAGATAGAGGAAGACAACAAAACAGCCGAGAAGAAGTCTCGTGGAAATTCAACGATCATGGGAGCTAAAATCATTGAAGAAACTGCTCCAAAAAGTAAGAAGAAGAAGAGATCTTCTGGACAGACTAAGGAGCAGAACAAAAAGAAATTCAAGGGAAACTGCCACAATTGTGGAATAGTTGGTCACAAAGCCCCTGATTGTCGCTTCCCGAAAAAGGATAAGAAAAAGGGACAGGCCAACATAGTGGAGAAGAATGATGACATTGATG